>CAUYSK010004741.1:0-45206 GCA_963575035.1 Avahi laniger | reverse complement strand
TTTTTTTTTTGACAGAGTCTCGCTCTGTTGTCTGGGCCAGAGTGCCCTGGCATCAGCTTAGCTCACAGCAACCTCAAACTCCTGGGCTCAAGCAATCCTCCTGCCTCAGCCTCTTGAGTAGCTGGGATTACAGATGTGTGTGTCACCACGCCCGGCTTATACATCACTTTCTTGAATATTTATGAAAAGTTTCATATATAGTTTATTATTCTCTGTGAGATTTTGAAAAATCTCTGAAGAACGGCTCTCATGTATGACCAAAAGTGCCTCTCACTAGGTACTAGAAACATTCCCAAAGTTAAGTGATTCTCCCTAAAATTGCCAACACAGAGAGTTCCCCACACATAGGTGTAGCATTTTAATGGGGGTATTGGTCAGCCCTCTCCCAGCTCCCATGGGTGCACAGCACTTTAATGGATTTCGCAGATATTCTCTTCCACCTTCTATGACCAAAGTAATGCCAAAATCTTGCTCACTAGTCATACTCAAAGATCATCAAAAACATTTTACAAACCATTATTAAACAACAGAAATGTATCAGAATATTTTATCCTACTGTCATCCTCTAGCCAAGAGTGATAACAAATTTTACCAAAAAATATTCAAAGGTTTCCCACCATGCACGAGGTTCATATTCTTTTACAACATTTTAAAATCCCCAAGATCCATCCCCCACAATGTCCTTCCAACCTCATGCTTGATTACAAGTTTTATGATGCCTATGTTCCTCCCCCAAATAAACAGGGCCACTCCCCAAACATATCCTAAACTTTTCCCCCTTTCCTGCTTTTTTCCCAGCTTTTCTTTAGCCTCTCTTTGCTTACTGGAAAACTTTTTATCCTTTAACTTACACTTTAGCACATTCAAATACATTATGAATTAGAATATGCAATTTTCCACTGAAACCCCATTATTATACTCATTATCTTCCCACTGTTGTCAATGTAAATATCATATCCTTTTAGGGCATCCCAGCTTTTCTGGAATTCAGTGTATGTATTTATGTATAATTAATTCTAGGGCAAGACATTAGAAGCTACAACCTTTCCTCTAACACTTAAGTGTGTATACACACACACACACACACACACACACGTGTGCACAGAATCAATCAGTGAAGAGGATCTGACCCAGGCCCTGAAGACAGGGCATTGGGCACATGGCTTGGTCCACCGTGTCTTCAGGAAATGACTGCTGAAATGATAGCCATGGTACTAATGGTGCTTCACTTCTGTCACCTTGCTAGGTCCTAACCTAATCAAAGTGGACACAATTCCATTTAACCCTCTGTTTTTTCCTTAGGAGTGTTAGTGCAGTGTTTCCCAAGCCTTTGGTTTCATAAACCTGTTAAATAAAATACAAATTGGGGAAAACCAACACTGATATTGTTAATCTTTTATTTTGTCAAGGCTATTAATAAAAAAACAAAAAACAAAAAAATCCAAAACACAACCATCACATCTTATCATTTCAAAATGAGAATATTTTAACTCTGAAAAAGTCAAAAAGCCAAATAAAGGTCAGTCATTTGAAGATAATACATCTACCTTTAAAGAAAATTCACTACATTATCCTCTTTATTTTCTTTTGCTATGGAAAAGTATTCAGGAAAAATGCACAAGGAAATACTTGGATAACCCTTGAAGCCTGGAACAAAACTCCCTGGGTCACATTAAGGATGGCAGGAGCTGAGACTTAAAGGAAAGGCCTCAAGAAGGTCCTGACTCTTATTCAAAGCCCAATTATTCTAGAGACCTTGTAGGTCAAAAAAAAAAAAAAAAGCCCAATTAATTCAATTATCACCTTCTTTCTGAAGTTTCTTTGATTTCCTCTTAATGTTACATCTTCTCTTTCTATAAATGTCTCCGATACTTAGAGTCAAAACCTCAATTTGCCACTTAACCACATAATACTGTACAATTTTCAAACATTACATTCCTATGACCCCTGAGAGCAGTAACTTTGTCTGATATTTCTTTTGTATCCCTAGGTCTAGGTGCAACACTTAATGCTCTATAGGAATTCCAATGTCTGATAAACAACCAAAATGTAAAGAAGAATGGGATTAACCTCAGATCTGTGTGATTTGAAGTATGTATTTAGATCCAAAGTTCTAAGCTATTAGACTATAATTCAGCTATTGCCTTTTGGTTGTAATATGTACAACATCTTAATCCCCAAATACATACACGCACCCCCCACAGCAGCAGAGCAGTGAAGATCAGATATAACATGACAAATCACTCACTCTAGGTGGTTATGTATATAGTAAGGTTTTATGATTATACTTTTCTTATAGTCGATTACAAACAGTATTTCGTATTGCTCAGACTTTAATGTGCATGTGAATGACCTAGGAACCTTGCATAACTTCAGATTCTGATCTAGCAGGTCTAGGGCAGGGACTAAAAGTCTGCATTTTTTTTTTTTTCCTTGAGATGGGGTCTTGCTATGTTGCCAGGCTGAATGGAGTACAGCGGCTATTCACAGATGTGATATCATGATACCACTACTAATCAGCACAGCAGTTTTGACTTACTCCATTTCCGACCTGGGCAAGTTCACCCCTCCTTAGGCAACCTGGTGGTCCCCAGCTCCCGGGAGATTACCATATTGACACCAAACTTAGTGCAGACACCTAATCAGCATAGAGTACTACAGCCCAGAACTCCTAAGCTCAAGTGATCCTCCCTCCTCAGCCTACAGAGGGCATACCACTGTGCCTGGCTGAAAGTCTGCATTTTTAACAGATGATGTGGTTCTGCTGAGTGCTGAGTAAACCTAATTAAGCTCATTGCAAAGTTCCTGACTACCATGGTCAACCCCTCTAGTTCATCTCTCCCACAGCGCTTTCTAACAGACAAATCTGATCACGTCACTGTTCAAGCCACTTTAAAGGTTTTCTACCACCTACAGAGAATGGAGATCTAATTGCTTATCATGGCATGAAAGGCTGCCCTGTTACTTGGCCTCTACAAGTGGAAAAGGATAAAGATCATTTTAATTCAATCACCAAGCATTTGATTTATATGACCTTTCATTCCAATTACTGTCTTATCAGAGGGAAATAAGCTCTTTCTTACCTTCTCTGTTCTAGTATTTACATAGTGAATTACCTCTGCCTCAAATCTTTACAAAAAGAGGGTTGGGGTGGGTTATACTCCTTTGGTGAGGTTTTAATATAACCAATTTAACTTCATTTCAGACCCACCAAAATAGGGTATTAAACTGCAACATCAAAGTAAGACTTCAGTCAAAAAAACCAAAACACATGTAAAAACACACATACACACCCCTCACCATCAAGAAGGATGTAGCAAATCTATACAAACTAAGAAGGAAAGTTAAGATATATTAAAAGAAGTTACAAAGGAGTATGAATACTATGATGACCTCACCTGAGGGCCTCTCTTGTTCTCTCTCTTTGCCTTTTGCTATTATTAGTGTCCCACAAAACGCTTTCATGACTGGTCTATGCAAAACCCTTCTCCTATATATACATTTCTCAAATGAGTAAGTAGGTACTATGCATCTGAGTACTTGAAAGTCTAAAAAAGGTCTGTTTTCTCCCTGATTTCATCTCTACCATGACACATGAATGATAATTCACATATTTTTCAGAATAAGGAAAAAAAGAACCCAAGATCACATGACTGCTGGCTTTACAGAATGATAAGACACTGACTCCCAAATGATCAGGAAAATACATGTAAGCCACACTCACCTTCATGGGATTTTCATCATATGTTGGGGTTCCTAGGTCCATCTCAGCTTCATGCTCAAGGCTGGCATCATCTCCTGGGCTTTCCCAAGTAGGGGGATCCCACTGTGTCTGCCTAGAAGGAGGTAAGAACAGTCATGCTGTCATGGTTAGAAAAGAGAACCCTGTGGTGTAGGCATCTCTGCTCATACGTAAGACATACCTCTGCTCACTGTGTAGCCCACCATATTTCTGTGGGCAGTGAATAATATGGCAACATTTGGCTGGGTGCTGAAGAAAGCAATAAAACCAAACATCTTCTCTGCCTCTCACTTGACTTTTAATGTCCTGAAAATAGGACTCAGCAAAGCCTAAAAAGTACATGGAATAGTTGACTGTTTTTGTGAGGGTACCAGTTAATTTAGGATGTTCTGCCTCCCTCCTTCCCTCTGGGATTGTGATAAATTCCCAGGGGAATAGTTGACTGCCTATGCCACTCCTCTGCAGGTAGAGAGATTAATAGTGACTATACCTACCATGTACCTGGAGCAAAATAAAATAAATCACAACATCCTTCACAATCCTTAACCATGTGATAAACTGTCCCTTGCTTCAGCAGCATTCTTGTTTGTAGGTTCTACCCCTTGGTTTAATGACTGACAGCATAAAAAATACACACAGGTTAAAAACTCATACCCTCTGCTAAAAATATTCTCAACTAACTGCAAAAAGAATGGCTCAGCTATGTTAGCTCACTGCAAGCTTATAGTTGCTGTGAAAATAAGCAGGAAAAGATTTTTAAAAAATTAGATCTGTAGGGTAAAAACTGGAAGTAAAGATATTCATGTTTTGGAGACCGAAGTCAGCTATCCAGGGAATACTATGGGCAGTGACTTAAAATGTCAAAAGCCTCTAAGGAGGCCAGAAGTGGTGGCTCATGCCTATAATCCTAGTACTCTGGGAGGCCAAGGTAGAGCATCAATTGAGGTCAGGAGTTTCAGACCAGCCTGAGCCAAGTGCAAGACCCCCATCTCTACTAAAAACAGAAAAAAATCAGCCAGGAATGGTGGTATGTACGTGTAGTCTCAGCTACTCAGGAGGCTGAGGGAGGAGGATCACTTGAGCCTAGGTCTTTGAGGTTGCAGTGAGCTATAATCATGCCACTGCACTCTAGGTTGGGTGACAAAGCAAGACTCTGTCTCCAAAAAAAAAAAAAAAAAGCCTCAAAGGAGCTAGCAACATATCTGGCAAGTCAATCCTGCCACTGTAGTATTCTGCTTTCCTATCACACCAGTTTTTGTTTTCTTTTTCTGGATGTTAGCCAGACTGGTGTTAAACTCTTGCCCTCAAGCAATCCTCCTGTCTAGGCCTCCCAAAGTACTGGAATTACAGGCATGAGGCTACCACACCAATCTTTAGTCAGCCAAGGCAGGAGGACTGCTTGAGGTCAGGAGTTTGAAACCAGCCTGAACAAGAGTGAGATCCATCTCTGCAATAAATAGAAAAATTAGCTGGGCATGGTGGTGCGCACCTGTAGTCCCAGTTACTAGGGAGGCTGAGGCAGGTGGATTCGCTTGAGCCCAGGAGTTTCAGGTTGCAGTAAGCTATGATGATGCCACTGCACTCTGGCTTGGGTGACAGAGTGAGACTCTGTCTCAAAAATAAATAAACAAATAAACAACATAGTTCTGTATAAAACAAATAAATAACATAGTTCTGTATAAATTAAGTTCTATAAAATCAATTAGTAAATGAAGCAGACTACAAAAACGTGCATCCTAATAACTTACCTAAGATTATATACTGATGAGTGTACGTACGCCCCCACCCACCCATCCACGGAAAGAACATATACACAACATAAAGGCATCTGTCCAAAACAAAAAGGTATTTAAAAAAATGTTAAATGAGTCATCTCTAGGTAGTATTTTTAGTACTTCCTTCACAGAACTCTTCCACTATATTTGTTTTCTACAACAAGCACAAATAATTTTTGTCAGAATAAGCAATCTAGCTATCTTCAATTTGGAACAAAAAGTGCTGTCATTAAAAAAAATTCTAAGAAAAAGATAAATTAGGGTTTTAATATATAGCAGGCATTGTCAAACCATGGCCCAATGCCTGATTCCGTAAATAGTTTAATTGGAATATAGACAAACCCCCTCATAGTGTATTGTCTATGGCTGCTTATATAACAATAGCAGAGATCAATAATTAATGACAGAGACTGCTTGGCCAGCAAGCCTAAAAATATTTATTTTCTGGTCTTTTACAGAAAATGTTTGTCCATGTCCCTTGATATATACAAAATGTTAGATGAAGTCACTACCATTTTTAAAAACCCCTTAGTTTTCTTCAAAAGAGTGTTTCAGATTAAAAGTACACCAAAATAGGCCCAAAAAGGACCAAAGTCTAATGTCTAAGATGTGATTCTGGAAATCCAGTAGCCCTTTAAGCACGGTTAACAGCCGAATGACAAGAAGTCCACAACTATAAAACTCCCTGGACAGTGGCCGCTTCTTTGACCACGTGAAAGTAGATTTGGGGATACCCATACAGTCCCTTTTACCTTGTGATCACGTGGTAGTAATAAATCTTCCCTTCTGGATCTCGGGCTGTCTTCCAGTTGGGAGGTAAGACAATAGTTTTTGGTTTGGGAGGAGAGGGAGGTGGTAGATCCAGGAGATTATTTGTCACAACCATTTCAGGCTACAAAGAAGACAAACATGTTTGTGATCACTGACATCTCTTTTAATCTGGCTAACAAAAAATGGCCCACTTAGGCAATACACAAAAATGTACATCTACCTACTCTTAAAAGAAGATAAAGCAAAGGTACAATCTGGAAAATGATTAAAAAAACAGTATATATCAAAAAACTGACAGTTGGCTTCAAGTTCACCATCGAAGATACCACATTAAAAACTAGCCTGCACCGGCACATCATCTAGAGTAGTATTTTTCAACTTTAAAAAACCAATTCTAAATGGCATACCAAATTCAGAATACTAATTAGCTGAATGGGCTTTAGCTACATCTCTATCTTTAAAAAATCAAAAACAAAAAACACCTGAGAAATGAATACACAGAATATTAACATTTATCCATCATATTTTCTCTGTACTTTGTAGGCCTAAAACCTCATAATGGCATTTTTTAAATTTTAGTGTCACATTTTTAAAAAACATAAAAACTTCATAATCACTGTTAGTACCTGAATTGTGTTTGCCAAAAATATACATGTTAAAGACCTAATATTGTGACTTATTTGGAGATAGGGCTTATAAAGAGGTAATTAGTTTACATGAGGTCATAAGGGTGGGGACCTAATCCAATAGAACTGGTGTCCTTGTAAGAAGAGGAAGTTGTCGGGCACGGGTGGCTCACGCCTGTAATCCTAGCACTCTGGGAGGCCAAGGCAGGCAGACTGTTTGAGCTCAGGAGTTCGAGACCAGCCTGAGCAAGAGCGAGACCCTGTCTCTACTAAAAAAAAAAAAAAAAAAAAATAGAAAGAAATTTTCTGGACAACTAAATATATATATACAGAAAAAATTAGCTGGGCATGGTGGCGCATGTCTGTAGTCCCAGCTACTCGGGAGGCTGAGGCAGGAGGATAGCTTGAGCCCAGGAGTTTGAGGTTGCTGTGAGCTAGGCTGAAGCCACAGCACTCTAGCCCAGGCAATGGAGTGAGACTCTGATTCAAAAAAAAAAAAAAAAAGAAGAGGAAGTTATACCAGAAGACTTGCACAGAGAAAAGGCCACGTGAAGACACAGTGAGAAGGTGGCCATCTGCAAGCCAGGAAGAGGGGCTTTATCAAAAACCAACCCTGCTAACACCCACACCCTGATCTTGGACTTCTAGTCTCTAGAACTGAGAGAAAATTAATTCCTATTGTTTAAGCCACTCAAGTCTGGTATTTTGTTACAGCAGCCCTAGCAGACTAAAACAATCACCATAAAAATACATATCCTTAATTGTTCCTTCTATGTAAGTCTATTGATGAAGAATAATTTTTTCAGCTTTACCTTTGCTTGAGCAGAAGAGGAATCTGAGATCTCAGGCTCAGATAAAATGTGTTCACTTTTAAGCAAGCATAGGTCTTTGCGCATCTCTGGATCTTGGACTTCGTGCATACCCTTCTTTATCCCTATTTCACCTAGCCAGGGGTTTTTGGCCCAGCCTAAGTTTTACTTCCTCCATTTCCCTATCCTCTGGCCTGGAAAGTGACCTATTTTCCCTAAGCTTCTGTGTCACTTAAGAATATTCCAAATCATTCAGCACTTACTAAATTACTAATCTTTCCCCTTACATGGAACCAATTCTTTCCCTCCTTAAATCCTCCAGTACTTTTATCTGCACCTTTCATGACACTAAGCTCTGACTACCTTTAGGGTTATTCACTGTGACCAATTCCATGACCAATTTGAAATGTAGGCTTATAAGAATATGAATGGAATCCTATCCATGTTTGTATTCAAATTCCTAGATGGGCCCAACTCTTAACAAGTACTCCATTGTAAGTACACATTGTCTTATTCTCCAATTGTTTCATATACAGTATTTTTACTACATTTCCACTATCTTACTTGTCTAAAGGCACCATCAATTGCTGGACTATTGCAAGAGCCTTCTCCAGAACTGTCAGGGCTATAAATTGTTGATGAGATTGATCATGTTATTCTCCTGGTTAGAATCTTTCAAGTGCTTCTTATGTCAATCTTGTTTTCCATTTTATCCAAAAACAACAATAACACTACAAGATTTCACCATATCCCTTTACATATGTTGTATAATACCAAAAGCTTTCCTTGTTATTAAATATGCTGTATAAAAATAAAAAATCGTATAACATGCATAGTGAAGTATATAACACAATTCTACACGCCTAGTCCATGGTCTCTAGCACAGTATCATATTCTAATACAGGCTGAGCAGCCCTAATCCAAAAATCCAAAGCGTTTGAGTGCCGACATGACGCTCAAAGGTCACGCTCAAAGGAAATACTCATTGAAGCATTTTGGATTTCAGATTTTCACATTAGGGATGCTCAACCAGTTAAGTATAATGTAGATATTCCAAAATCCATAAAAATCTGAAATCTGAAACACTTTTAATCCCAAGCATCTGGGATGAAGCGATACTAAACCTGCACTCAGTAAATACTAATAGTCTAGAAAATCATCAATTCAAAAATTCATAGTGAAGTATAAAAATACAAGGTTGGCTGGGTGCGGTAGCTCACACCTATAATCCTAGCACTTTGGGAGGCCAAGGCAGGAGTATCACTAAGGCAGGAGTTCTCAACCAGCCTGAGCACCATAGCAAGATCACATCTCTACAAAAAGTAGAAAAATTAGCCAGGCATGGTGGGTACGTGCCTATAGGCCCAGTTACTCGGGAGGCTGAGACAGGGGGATCACTTGAGCCCAGGAGTTTGAGGTTGCAGTGAGCTATGATGACACCACTGCACTCTAGCCCCTAGCCCGGTTAACAGAGCAAGAACTTGTCTCAAAAACAAAATAAAACAAACAAACAAAAAACAAGGTCAAGGTAAATAATAATAAATAAGAATGATCCTAAAAAGCAAAATATGCACCAGTAAACCAATAAACACAACTGTTAATTGTGTTTACAAAATTAAAAATTTAGATAGAATGGCTAACTGTATGCTCTTAGGGTACTCAGATAAAATTGGTCACTACACAAACTAAAAAACAGAGTAGAAAACAACAAAAATAAAACCCCAAGCCAAACCACCCCCCCAAAAAATCTTCTAAAAACAAAGTAGACAGGCAATGAGTGTCTTAACAACTGAAATATTTTCTTACTGGCTGTAAGGACTGAGGCTGCCCTGGTGCAACTATTGTAGTCACTGCTGCAGTTGGCTGTACCACCACTCCTTGTGGATGAGCCGTGAAAATCTGTTGGCCCTGGATATACTGAAGACTTGGCTGGGCATAGCTCTGAAAGACAAAATGACGGAATCAGTAATTTATACTTCTCTAGTTATAATGAAGCAGTAGGTAATTTTCAAATTGGCACAGTCTTATTAGAAGATACACCCATAAAATGTTTAACTTTTCATATATGCATATTTGGATAAAAATGTATAAAATAACCTTTTGTTTCAAATACCAAAGTTTATTTTTGAGTAATGTATTTGTGTATCTAAGCATATCTAAACATAGAAAAAGTACAGAAAAAATACAGTATACCAGATAAAAAATGGTACACCTATATAGGGCACTTAGAGTGAATGGAGCTTGCAGGACTAGAAGTTGCTCTAGCTGGGTCAGTGAGTGGTGAGTGAATGTGAAGGCCTAGGACATTACCATACACTACTCTAGACCTTTTAACACTGTACACTTAGGCTACACTAAGTTTATTTTTAAAAATTTTTCTTTCTTCAATAATAAATTAACCTAAGCTTACTGTAACTTTTTTGCTTTATAAACTTCTGGAATTTTTTTCAACTTTTTGACTCTTTCATAAAAACAGCTTAAAAAACACAAAGACATTGCACAGCTATATAAAAATATTTTCTTTATATCTTTTTCTATTATTAAAATTTCTAATTTTTTCACTTTTTAAACTTTTTTGTTAAAAACTAAGACACATGGAGGGGATGAAGAGAGGTTGGTTAATGGGTAAAAATATACAGTTTGACAGCAGATATAATACCTAGTTTTTCATAGATCAGTAGAGTGACTGTAGTGTACAATAATCTATTGTATATTTCAAAATAGCTAGAAGAAAATAATTTCAATGTTTCTAGCACAGAGAAAATAAAAATATATAAGACAATGGATATCGCAATTGCACTGATTTCATTTTTACAAATTATATGAATGTATTAAAATTATCACATGTACCCTGAAAATATGTACATCTATTACATATAAATAAAAAAAATGTTTAAACTGAGACATAAACACATTAGCTTAGGCTTATATAGGGTTAGGATCAAGATGTCATAGGGCAATAAGAATTTTTCAGCTCTGTCATCATCTTATGGGGACGACTGTTGTATATGTGGTCCATTGTTGACTGAAACATCATTATGTGGCACATGATTGTATGTATGTATTATTATGTACAGGTTACGCATCCCTAATCAAAAAATCTGAAATCCTCAATGCTCTAAAATCCAGAACTTTCTGAGCGTCCACATGAGGCTCAAAGGAAATGCTCATCGGAACATTTCAGATTTCAGATTAGGGATGTCCAAACCGTAAGTATATATAATGTAAATATTCCCAAATCCAAAAATATTTGAAACCCAAAACACTTCTGGTCCCAAGCATTACGGATAAAGGATACTCAACCTATATATATTTTCTCACCCCTCTACTCATACCATGTGCAAATGACCATATTCTCTTGCCTGG
This sequence comes from Avahi laniger, assembly GCA_963575035.1. Lineage (NCBI taxonomy): Eukaryota > Metazoa > Chordata > Mammalia > Primates > Indriidae > Avahi > Avahi laniger. The sequence goes on along the minus strand of CAUYSK010004741.1, from coordinate 34,117 downwards.
ATTATTCAACAGCTTTTTAAGTGGTCTCCCTACTTATGTCCGGGACTCCTACAATCTCTTTGCCAAGAGCAGCCAGAGTGATTCTCTTAAAATGTGTCAGATCATGCCACTCCATTCTAACTGCTCCAGCAGATTTCCACATTACTCAGACTAACAGCCAAAAATCCTTATAAAGGCCTAACCATCTTGTGCCCTCCCAAGGCCCTACTGTAACTTTTTCAAATTCATTTCCTATTACTGTCACTTTCACTTATTTGGACTAGAATGGGTTTCATAATTATATCACATATTTTGAGCAATAAACATTTCATATTCTGATTTTACAAAACAAAAAAAAGCTAGTTCAAAATACTATTTTTGCAAAAAACCATCACCAAGGCACAACATGTTATAAAGATTTCTACCAAGAGTCTACCATGACCAGGAGGTCAAGCGAGGTCAAGCATCTGAATCTATAATGGAAAAATGCTAATATTTTGGAGGAAAAAATTCCTTTGGCCCTCAGTGACAATATGTTCATGAGAAAGAAATATGTCTGACAAGATCAGATAGTTAAATAAGGCTCATTATACAGACACTTTATTTATTAATGGAATAAAGCTATGGCTCTGAAGACTGAATTCAAATGCTGGCTGGGAGATAAGTTCTGAACTGAAATGGAATTATCTAGCTTGATCATTTTCTGTATTCAGGACAATAGGTTCCAGGCAAATCTTATCTGTTTCTAAAATGTAAAAGATATATTTAAAGAATGACTATTTACCATCAGGAAGGAATATATATCACAACTGGAAAATAATTCCCAAAGAAATGGGCAAAAAGTGCTGAACAACATCGCCATTGCTAGACTAAATAATTACTCAAGATAACAACATTCATTTGGAGACATACTGTTTGAACATTTTTCAGGGTTCTATAGTTCCATATCCAAACTAGTTAACAACCATGCCAATGTCAAAGCCAACAACAGCAATATCTATTTATTTTTAAAAAAGAAAAAAAGGAAAGACTTTCAGGCTTTTAATAGTAAGGATTAATTACATGTATATAAACTAAAAAGTGCCAGGCGAGGTGGCTCACGCCTGTAATCCCAGCACTTTGGAAGGCTGAGGCGGGAAGATCGCTTGAGGCCAGGAGTTCAAGACCAGCCTGAGGAAGAAGCAAGACCCCGTGTCTACACAAAAAGGAAAAAAAAAAAGTTTACATAAAACAAAAAGTGGAAACTGGTTTGCAGTCTGCCTGGAATAACATAGAAGATGTATATTCTTGTGAGACATATATAGATATGATGTGTCTGTTAAATCATGCTATTTGCTAAAGAAAAACCTGTATGTGAGTTGAAGGGCTCGTCCATTCAAATGACTTGAAATTGCATAAAAGCTAATTTCTCAAATATAAATCCATCTAGAAGTATCTTCAAAACGTGATTTCTACTGGGAATTACAAGAAAAATCTAAGAAGGTCCAATATGTTATAGAGTGAAAAACGTAATTGTTCTGTCTCCACTTCTAGGGGGAAAAAAAATCGTTATTTCTTTACATTTGAATCACTTCACTTTATAAAGTAAAAAATTAGGCTGGGTGCGGTGGCTCACGCCTGTAATCCCAGCTCTCTGGGAGGCCGAGGCGGGCGGATTGTTTGAGCTCAGGGGTTCGAGACCACCTTGAGCAAGAGCAAGACCCCGTCTCTACTAAAATTAGAAAGAAATTAATTGAACAACTAAAAATATATAGAAAAAATTAGCCGGGCATGGTGGCACATGCCTGTAGTCCCAGCTACTTGAGAGGCTGAGGCAGGAGGATTGCTTGAGTCCAGGAGTTTGAGGTTGCTGTGAGCTAGGATGATGCCACGGCACTCTAGCCTGGGCAACACAGTGAGACTGTCTCAAAAAAAAAAAAAAATATTCTCTTAAAGCCCTCTTATATTTTGTTACCAATAAGCAAGTTCACTTTCTTTTTTTTCTCTGACAGTTGCTTATGCTGACTCTGTGTGTGTGTGTGTGTGTGTGTGTGTGTATGTGTGGTGATTTTCAGGTATGCAATATTAACTATAGTGACCATGCTGGACAGTAAATCTCCAGAACTGCTTATTCATGCTAACTATAACTTTTACCCTTTGACCAACATAGAAATACTACTGGTTTTTGTATGTTGTTTTTATATCCTGCAACTTTAATGTATCCATTTATTAAGCAGTTTACTTCTAAAGGTTAACGAATTACTTAGTAAGAGAGTGAACTAACTGCCTTAAAGAAATCTACTATACTAAGTGCTATGGTGCAGATAAGTGAATAAGATAGCAAACTTAGTGTATTCAGATTGCTTAAAATCAGACCGAGGCCCACTCTCAGTCTGATTTGAAGAGCTTGAAAGTCAACACTCCCATATTCACACCAAAAAAAAAGCTGAAAAACTGTTAATAAGCAACTGTTCTTAGATATACCAGAGATTCGAGGTTACTGGGCAAACTGTCACCCCAAAAACTGGAGGGACAGGTTTATATAGAGAATCACAGCCTACCAGGAGAAGAAGCTGCCATATCCAGTAACTGGTAGGAACACTTAGACCATAATCGATGAATTGCTGGAAGCCAAGTGTGGACTAGCTAGAGAGTTAAAACTCCTAGGGCCTCAGTCTTAGGGGGACCCCCACACCTTTGTAAATTTTACCTCCAGAAGCCTCACCAGGTTCTCATAGTGAAGATGGGAGAAAGAACCCTTTGTCCTTTGGGAAGGGGAAAAGTAACCATTTTAAAATATGCTCATAGTGTCCTGTTATCCCTAACAAAGGCCTGCCCTTGAAAGAAGTTAAGTTTACTAGAGCCTTATCTGACCTGGAGGATGAGTAATTAGCTAACTCAGCCCCATTTAACCTTTCTGCCTCAAGCAAGGAGAGGAGAAAAAAAGACTAAGAAATTCTTCTAAAGGTCATAGCTTAGGGACTTTGGCCCAATAAAACAATGGAGGTAGAATTAGATGATAGAATACTTCTCTTCCCCAATAACCTGATCAACAGGGCTCCAATATATTACCACTGAGAGAACTGCAACACAGAGACTCTACTTAAGACGTAATTTCTAGAGAAACCCAAAGACAACAAGGGAGACAAAAGCAAGGACGCTACTGGAAATGGGCACCTACAGCAAACGTTAAGCACAACTAACTCCTGGGTGGATCAACATGATACCTCAGACCAGAGACATATTTATCTCAGTTCCTGGTACCCAATGCATCTTGTCTGACTTTCAACAAAAAATTACAAGGCATGCTAACAGGCAAGGAAAAAAATCAGTCTGAAGAGACAAAGTAAGCATCAAAACCAGACTTAGATACAGTGGAGATTTTTGAATTATCAGACTGGGATTTAAAATAACTATGAAATGTGCTAAGGGCTCTAATGGAAAAAGTGGACAGCGTGTTAGAGCAGATGGGTAATATAAACAGAGACATGAAAACTCTAAGAAAGAATCAAAAGAAAGTGTTAGAAATCAAAAATACTGTAACAGAAAGGAAGAATGCCTTTCATGAGCTCGTCAGTATTTCTGGGTACAACTGAGGAAAAGGATCAGTGTACATGAATATATATATCAATATAAACTATCCAAACTGAAATGTAAAGAAAAACTGAATGAAGATATATCTTATCAAAGTTTGTGGGATATAGTGAAAGCAGTTGCTTAAAGGGAAACAATATATACTAGAAAAGAAGAAAGATCTAAAATCAATAATCTAAGCTCACCTTAGAAAACTACAGAAAGAACGGGAATACCTAAACCAAGTAGAAGGAAAGAAAAAAAAAAAGTGCAAAAATTAATGAAATTGAAAACTGGAAAACAATAGGAAAAAAATAATGAAGCCAAAAGCTGGTTCTTTGAAAATCAAACCAAAGCAAAGTTTTATATACACAAATACTTAAATACTGAACACAAAGCTTCATTATAGATCATGCCAACAGGCTACCATTGGCATGTGGGAGGCGAGAGAGCACTGTGGCTAGAAGGGAAACCTGAAACAGACTGCAGAGTCCCTGCTGCTGTGCTGAGTAGAAAAAAAGCTTCCACAAAGTAGACAAGAATTGTCAAGGTTTCTAGGAATCTCTGAGCCTTGTTAAAGAAATTGTTAATCTTTTCATTCATACCCCTAAAACTCCTAGGCCCTCTGTATCTAAGATTTGAATTACTATTGTAGCTTCTTAATGGTTCTCCCTGTGTATAATCCCCATCTTTAGACCAATCTCTTTTGAGTTATCCACATATTTCAAGTTCATTTTCCTCCTCTAGCTTCTCAACAACCATAAGCCATATGAAGTAATGATGTCTATCTCTGCTTTGCTATTTTGTCTATCTGTAAAGGAAAAAATAAATTGCTTTTTCCTCTCTACTCACATTCAACACAATCTCCAGATGTGTGGGTTTTTTTTCCCCCACATACCAAGTAATTCTTCAGTGGACAAAAACCAAGTATCCTATGACCAATTGGATTCTGCCACCAACTGCCTGGAGATGGCATCAGATCCCACAGATTAATTGCTCAGTCCCGTAAGATGCCAGTCACAAGCATTGTAACCTGTTCTTCTGACCAACGCACTATAAATCGGGGTTCCCACGACCCCCACCTTGGGTTAGATTAATTTGTTAGAATGGCTCCCAGAACTTGAGGAAGTACTTTACATGTGTTTACCTGTTTATTGTAAAGGATAAAGATGAATGGCCAGATGGAAAGATGCATAAGGCAAAGTATAGGGGAGGGGCCTTGGAGTTTCTATGCCCTCTCTACATGCCCTCCAGGCACCTGCACGTGTTCAGCAACCTGGAAGCTCTTAGAACCCTATCCTTTTGGGTTTTTAGGAGGCTTTATTACATAGACATGATTGATTAAATTACTGGCTATTAGTGATAAGCTCAACCTTCAGCCCCTCATCCTTCCCCAGAGTTTGGGGGTAGAACTGACAGTCCCGACCCTTTAATCATGCCCTAGTCTTTCTCGTGACCAGCCCCCATCCTGAAGTGCTCCAGGGGTCCCTGACCACCAGTCATCTAAGTATCATGCAAAAGATACTCTTCTCACTCTGGAGATTCCAAGGGTTTTAGGAACTGTGTGCCAGGAACCAGGGGCAGAGACCAAATTTATATTTATCACAATATTCTTGAATTATTTAATCATTACTTAGTGTGGAATACCAGATGTATATGCCTTTCCCCTCTTTGAAAAGGTCAAAGGACAATTATTTTTGAATCTTTACCTAGCACTAGGATGGCAATTAGTAGATGTGTAATAGATGTTTACCGGATTGAACTGAGTACCTGCCTTGCCTACTTCCTCTTTCTGAAATACCCTTACTTCTTTTTTGCCTATGCAAATTCTTTGCCTCCTTTAGAGCTTGGCCTGTTCGATGAAATCTTTCCTACTTTGCAGTCTATATTAACTCTTACTGTATGCATGTGTTATACCACACAGTGAGCTGCAAGGAATCTGGAGTGCTGACAGAAATGTCCAAAGCATTTATGTATGGATAAATTAGTATAGAAATAGAAAATTACTAGGTAACATAGTGAAAACAAGTATTTACTCAGTATTTGCTTTGGTAAGGTACTGTGCTAGTCTTTAAGGGGACAAAGATGAATATTTCCTTCAAGGAGTTTACAGTTTAGTAGGGGAGATAAAACGTGTAACACATATTTTAGTGGTGAGTTTCATAAGGGCTGAAGAGTTCAAATTAAGCCAATTGGAGAGTAAAGCTTTGTGGATTCGTTAGCCATCGTGTAAAATTTAAACAACCACAAAATAAGCATTGTTGTTCTTGTCTTATTGATGAGAAGAACTGAGGCCCAAAGAATTTAAGTATTGTGACCAAGCTTGTAATGGTCAATACTGGTAGAGCTGAAATTTAAACTTAGTAAGTCTGCCTTCGGAATCTCTTCCTTTAATCACAACACAAAGACTTCGGAGGTCATACTCATGAGAATTAGCAACACTGAGTGGATGTGGGGAATAATGAAGTAGAGCAGGAGAAAGTGACACCGACACAGCCAAAATGAAGTTATTAAGACAGTGATGGTGCCCTTGACATCGTGGGAACACAAGGTAAGACCTAGAGTAGGCTGGTCCTGTGGTAGTGGGTTATCAGAATTTATTAATGGTAGTATCACTGAAGTTGATGTACAAGCCCCCACTGCCAAATTTGACTGGCTTAAAAAAAAAAAAAAGACATAAGAGTAAGAGGAAAAATCAATTAATTTGGGGCATACTGAGTTTTTGGTACCAGCGGGAGGGACATGTAGCATTTAGAAATGTCAGATTGGGGTGTGAAGGCAGTCGAAGATGGGAAACCTGAATAGCTTCAGAATATATAATAGCATGTCTAACCTTACTAGGAATTATGGAAATAGAAGTTAAAAACTTGAGATGCCCTTTCCTGTCTACTAGATTGGTACACTAAATTTATGAGAATGCAGGGGAATAAGATTCTTTATATACTACTCGTTATAGACCCATTTGGCAATGTCTAATAAAGTTAAATTTGCATGTTGACTCAATGACTCAGAAACTTAATTTTTAGGTAGTTGCCTTAGAACAACTCTTATATGTGCTCAACAGTGTTCATTGCAGTGGTGTCTATAAAAGTGAAAAATTTATGATGTTCATTAATAGGAGAACAGATAAATCATGGTATGCAATATAATGGACTATTATTCAGTAAAGTGAATGAACTAGATCTTTATGTATCAGCAGGGTAAATCTCAGAAACATAATGTAGAGTGAAAGATGAAAGTTGTATTTTGTTACTATTGATGAAAAAATCTACAACCCACCTCATATGTGTGTTAATTTTTTCTTATGGGCGTATTCCTCACATATAGAGGAATGTGAATTGGAAGAATACCTGCTGTTCTTGTTACCTATCCCTTTCTCCCCTTTTTGCTCAGATATTTTAAAGCAAATCCCATAAAACAAATACAGACTTCAAGAAAACATGCACAAACCCCAAATATTTCCATATCCAGTGAAATTAAAAATAATCCTCAATAATATCTAAGACTAATTTTGTTACCTTTTTTGGGGATTGTCTCAAATTGTCTTTTTAATAGTTTTTTGTTCAAATCAGGATCCCAGCAAAGTCCACACATTGCATTTGGCTGAATATCTCTAAACGAGTCTCTTCTAAGGAGTGATTTTTATTTGTTTTAAACTGAAATGTTACGATTTTACCTTTCCTTTTCATGTAGGTTAGAACCATCAGAGAGCCTTGAGGAAAACCAGCGGAACCTTCTTCAGATGACTGAAAAGTTCTTCCATGCCATCATCAGTTCCTCCTTAGAATTCCCCCCTCAGCTTCGAAGTGTGTGCCATTGTTTATACCAGGTATGCTTAAAGTTAGAGATTGCCATTATTAATCCAAAGCTAAATTAAGAAGAATGCTTTATTTACCAAACAGGGATTTAGCTGCCAGTAGTGCGTGGTTGACTATAATACTGAGTCAATTTGGTTGAAGAATACATTAAGAATTGTTGTTGGAAGTGGCTTTGAAAAAACTTAAATATTCCTTATGGGATAGTTTGAAGTGAGAGAATACTTTAAAATATTAAATTTTCCTTGCATTGGGAGGAAATTTAAAATGGACTGAATCTATTGGGTATAATGGATGTGGCTGAAATAAGATATATTGTGGAATTATTATTATTATTTTGATTATCTTTTGCCTAAATTACTCACAGTATCTTTGCCACGTGAGACAGTTGTATTCCTTGCTTTTTACATTATGAATTGCTTGATTTGTAGTTTTGATTTCTTCATTAAGAGATAATTGGTTCATGTCAGATTTTCCCAAGATAGACCGATTGTTCTGTTTATTTTACGTAGAGTGTTTCTTCTAAGATATATTGCATCATCATTCAGACCAAATTATTAGACTTTCTAACACTAGCATCGCAAGTAATGCTTCTGAGTTCAAATGCCCACAGTCATTCCCTTCTTGCTGAGGGAATTTGGGCTGTATTCTTTTATGGCTTCTACTGTGTTTTAAAATTGTGTATGCAGTTTTAGGAATGATGTGTTTCAAGGGAGGTCCTGAAAATCCACAATTCTGGAAGAAACATGAGTGAATTTGGAATGTGGGATGGGAGTGGGTATAGGTAAAGAACTTAGACTTTTACCGAAACCCATGCCTTTGTGTTGTCTCTCTCTCTGCAGAGTCATTCCCAGCCATTCGTTTTTTTTAGCTCACAGCTTCAGTTGCTTAGAGACGTTAACAGCATCAGTGAAATCTCCATTTTAAAAGTTGTTTGAGGCTGCTGTGTATGAATTTTTTCCCCATTGCTATTTTTAAAGATGTATCTGCTCTATCTATAAAAAAATCTTTTTATAATATATGTAGATAATAAAACACACTTAGCATTAAGTCTCTCTTAATTTTTCATGACTTTTCTGCTTTTCAAAATATCTCAAGGAAGCTTAGGAAAGCCCTACATAATTTTTTCAGCTGTTTAAATCTGAGTCTGGAGGCTTGTTTAGTTATAATATGAAACTTAATACAGTAAATAATATCTTCTCTTAAATTTGGGCCTGAATAGGTTTCTTTTTAAATGTAAATCAGTAATTTTTCTGTTTATAAAACTAGGCAGCCTGGAGTGGTGGCTCATGCCTGTAATCCTAGCACTCTGGGAGGCCGAGATAGAAAGATCACTTGAGCTCAGGAGTTCAAGACCAGCCTGAGCAAGAGTGAGACCCCGTCTCCACTAAAAACAAAAAATTAGCCAGGTATGATGGCACATGCCTGTAGTTCTAGCTACTTGAGAAGCTGAGGCAGGAGGATCGTTTGAGCCCAGGAGTTTGAGGTTGCTGTGAGCTAGGTTGATGCCACAGCACTCTAGCCCAGACAACAGAGTGAGACTCTGCCTCAAAAAATAAATAAATAAATAAAATAAGATAAAATAAAACTAGGCAGACAAGATATAGTGAGCACATATTAAAAGTAGTCTAAGTCAGCTTCTTGGTTAGCTCAGTAGTAACTGGTTTTAGAGAGCAAATAGGTTTCTAAAATGACAGTGGCTTTGACTTTAGCAGTTAAAAGTAAATAGAGGGCCAGGTATGATGGCTTGGCTCACACCTGTGATCCTAGCACTTTGGGAAGCCAAAGAAGGAGAATCCCTTGAAGCCAGGAGTACAAGACCAGTCTGAGCAACATAGCGAGACCCTCATCTCCACAAAAAAATGTCTTAAACTTAGCCTGGCATGGTGGTGTACACCTGTAGTCCCATCTACTTGAGAGGCTGAGGTAGGAGGATCACTTGAGCCTAGGAGTTGCTGTGAATTATCATACCACTGCACTCCAGCTTGGGCAACAGAGTGAGTGAGACCTCTCTTTAAAAAAAAAGAAAAGAAAAGAAATAAGAAGAATGAGGACTGACTACCTGATTACATGGTCTGTTAGATTTTAGTAGAAATTCTTTATGTGGTTGTTATCCTGAAAATCTTTTTGCATCATCAGCAAACTTGGAAACCAATTTGAGATCATGACTGTGATAATGTAAAAAGAACAGGGCTTGGCACTTAGTAAGTACTTAGGAAATATTTAATGAAGGAATAAATTTCCACATCCCTTCCTCCCAAGTAAGAAAGATTCTTGCCAGCTTTCATAGGTTGGAAGAAAAATAGCGAAAATAGGAAATAAATAATTTGTAGCTTATTAGACACTATGTGCTGTGCTTTTTAGAGCACTTAATAAGAAATTTTCTGTATTATTTTAATAACAAACCTAAGTTATCGTATTAAAATTTACATAATTATTCTCTTTAAAAACATTATTTAAATTTTGTGTCACTGCATTATTTTTGAAGTATTAGGTAAACTTAACATTGGCCGGGAGTAAAGTACTATGAGGCAAAGGTATGCTGTGCTGTTTATAAACAAAGTTTTGTTTTTTAGTAAGTGACTAACAGGGAATTTTACATTTTACATTATATTTTATATTTCTACTAATTAGAAAGAAAGCTAGAAAAAAAAGCTTTGATCTCAAGATATTCTTTTATTGAAATTCCTTCCAAACCTAGTTTTTCCCTTTGGTTTGCTCTTTTGTTTTTATTCATCTTCTCTCTTCTGACTTTTTCTTGCCCTTTTGGCTTTGGCAGTAACACAGTGGTACCTTTGTACTTTTATGTTCTGCTGGGAGGGATAGTAGTGGATTTTTTTTTCTCTAGTAAACATGGCTCCTGCTTTGGGACTTACTGGGGAAATTTTGAAAGCTAAGTGAGTATATTGCTAGCTAATAAACTTCCCTAAGATTTAGCTCTTTTCACTTGAGTTCGTATTTTGGCTTTCAAGCCTTTTCGAATCATGCTTTTACCAGCTCTATTACTTCATATGCCTTATCTTACTTAGTGACTGGGTAAGTGGACTAGCCATTGGTGAACATGTGTTACATTTATAATTAAGTCATTTTCTCATATATTTGTTTCCATTTTTTTTCCTGATAGTTTTGGTATAAAGAGAAAATAATTCCCAAAGTGGATATTCTCTTATGTTATGGTGGGAGAATTCTGAAACTAACTATTATGATTCTAAATGAATGGCATCTTTTCCCAGTAAATCTGTTTCTCCAAACTGAAGTGTAGTATACATAAATTTTTCAGGCTATAAATGATAGTTGTATACCATAGTTGAAAAAAATTTATAAAGCTGCATTTTTGTGATATATATGGTTACTAGTGCTTTTGTCTAAAGTTTGAATCAAAGCTCCATGAGATAAGGGTCTGTGTTGTCTTGTTTTACTGCTATCTCCCAATGCCTAGAATGGTAGTTAGCTTGTAGATACACGATAACTACTTCCATGAATGGATAGATGGATGGATGAACATCAAAGTAACAAATTATGAGTTAGGTGTTGGATGCCCAGAATTCCTAGAATAAGATGCCATGTGCTGGTGGATTAAAGAATTCTAATTTGGTTTTTAAAATATTTTTAAAATGATTATTCTGCCTAATCTAATCCAATTAAGAGTCTTTAATTTCGGAGGAATTTTTTGGTCTAGAAGGAGCTTAGAGAGATGAAACCCATATGTCTCTGTTGGCCTTTGGGGTTTTTATAGGTGGCTTTTTTTTTTTTTTTGACACATTCTGATAAATGGTCAACTGTAATATGTGAAAAAATTTTGAGCAGGCTTATAGTTTTATTCTATAATTTTCTCTGCAGTTTCTTTACTTTAATATTATAGATTAATGCTTTTTTCTAGTTAAGCTGATAACATACTTCTCCCAAATGTTGCAGAGCTTTTAACCTCTTCTGATTTAGTACCATTTCAGGAAGTAGCCTGCAAACACTGAAAAATATGTAAAATTTTAAGAGCAATCCTTTCTAGAGAAAGAGATTTTTAATTCAGAATCTCTAACATGAATTTTTCTATTATGTTTAGCTATTTAATTTTTATTTTTTTAGTCAATAGGATCTTAATTAAATGCCAGATGTTGAAAAAAGAACACTTAAGTCAATTGAAGGATACACAGAGAAATATTTTACATATCAAGAAAAAATTATGTAGACACAAAGAAATGTTTTTAGTGTGTGGTCTACTTGTAATGTTTTATATAAAATTTATCAAAAGCTAGGGATTAACTAAAATATAAATATTTAATATCCTCAAATTCACTTGGGGAGAGCTTTTCTGTGATTCATAGCCAGAAATAGTAGATATGATTGGGTCTCAACATTTCTTGCTATTTTAGTGCTTGACTTAAAAATGTAATAAAAATTAAAACACAGAATTAAAATTCATCCCTCAAAATTCAGTTGATTTCTTAATTTTTTGTTGATTCCATTTGTGTTACATTTTATTGTATAATTTTATGTACAAGCCAACATTGTTTTTGTTGCTGTATGTAGTCGGTGCTGTGACTTGTTTGTGCTCATCTCTGTTCTGTAGGCAACTTGCCACTCCCTACTGAATAAAGCTACAGTAAAAGAAAAAAAGGAAAACAAAAAATCAGTAAGTTTGGAGAACTTTTTATTAGCTGTTTCTTTCAAAGCAAAACAAAAATCTTTTGCTGTTTGTTAAGAACATCTTCACTTCAGCCTATTTGACCTTCACTGTAAAATCATTCTACTAATTCTGGCACAAAATAGCTTTCATTTCAATTAACCCTGGAATTAAGTTACATTGAAACATTCTCTGTGTTCCTTTGGTTTGATTTATTCCAAAGGCATTTTGTGGGCATTTGTTGCATTGGATATCCTCGGTCTAATTTTATTATTGTTATTTTTTAAATTATAAGTGAATGCAAAAGAAACTTAATTTCAAGGCCTTAGGAAATGCTGACTCTCTTCATTCTTGCTTCTCGCTTGCAGGTAATGTGAGTGGTTTCTTTGCCAAGAATGAAAGTTTTTCATAATTTTTAGAAGTATATGGCAGGAAAATGTCACTTTCTAAATCTTACCTAAAAGTTGCTAAATTTTATTTTTTATTCCTAAGTAAGAGTGATACCCTTAGACCAATGAGCCACCGATTTTTTATTCCTTGTAATTTTATCTGGACGGTGTCAGCCAGAATTTAGATGTTTATGCTCAGATTATAGAAATTCTAATGGTAAGACCACTTTTACCTCGGAGAAAATCTAAAGTAAATGATAATTCAGTGAGTACATGTTTGTAGAAAAACACCTCATTTTGCAAACATGATAATGAATATTCTACCTTCTTCTATGAACTTGCCTTAATTTATTTAAAAGGAGGTAAGTTGTGATAGTCATAATTATTTTCTTCCAGTGAATGGAATTTTCCCCAAAATATTAATATAACATGTATTCATTTTAAATTTGCCATTATCTGTCACTGTGACTTATCCTTATCAAGCCGAGTCCTATCTTTGTTTTTCTAATGATAAAATGATTGTTTTTAAAAAGTCCACATGATTGTTAACAAAAGAAAACTTTTAGGAGTCAGGTAGATAGTTTTCTTAAAAAGGTATAATTTAGAATATAGTGTTCATCTGGTTTCATCTTTCCTTCCTTGTCTAAGCTTTACATATAAATTATCTAAGCTTTAAATATAAATTTCTGTTATAAATTCAGAACAAAATTAAAATTTAGAGATATATGCTTTTATTGTGTCCATTCAAGATTTTATTTTTGAGTACGTTAAATATATTTGATCATCTGTGAACAAATGGATTGAATTGGATAGCCTTCTTGCCCAATAAAGACATCTCTTTCTAATGCTTCAGCCTTCTAATTCTCAGCATATGTGGGTTTAACATAATATACACCCTCACTATTGAAATTAATTTACTGTTTCTAACACCCTTGTTCAGTGTTATACTAATACCATTGTGTAGTATATCACATAAATTAAAATTTAGACTTTCTGTGTTTTTCTAGAGCATGTTTTCTATTTAAAATTAAACCTAACATTGCTTTATTCATTAAGATTTTGTCTAAAATTGTTCCTTGAATTTTTTTCTGCTAGAGTTATTTTCAGATTTTTTCTAAGTTTCTGGGTAACACTAAGTTTTGGAATGTATTTCTCAGCACAGGTGATGTGAGCTCCTCGTCGAAACAAGGGGAATATAATTGGTAATTTGAGATATTTTAGAGCACATTCCAAAGTATAAAGACAGAATAGTCATTATAAATTTAAAATGTTGTTTTACGGAATTGTTTGCTTAGCAGAATCTAATGATCTTTTCTTTTAAGAGCAAGCTGACTTTCTTTTGAGGGGTATATGTATCATGGATTGAAATATATAAAATATGGAGAGAAGATTCTGGCTTTTGGTATAGTCATATTACAGATAATTCTGTTCATTATACTCAAACATATAATCTATAATTAGATTTGCTTTGGAAGTTAACTGCATGCCTACCTCAGGGAGAATTTGCAATAACTAATCATGTATGGGTAGCAGTGCTCTTGCTGATGGTGCCGCTTATGACTGCATTTATTTCCATCATGTAGTTCTGCTTTTACCAAAGGAAGTAAAGGGGACAGTTGGCTGACAACTCATCTCAGTACATAGACTGGCCCAAGTTTGACCTTTTATGCGGGATGTCTTTTAGATCCAAATTAGATTTTTATGGGTTAAAAAGCACAAATATGTGTGTATTATGAGATAATATTACATTGATGTTGATTAGTGGTGAATGAAAACAATCCTTTTATAAATTGACTGAAATTCTTGAAACTTGTTAGATAGCATTTTTATTGATATTATGTTTTTATCAGTTTTTAGTTCCAAAAACGCATTAATTCTACCATCAATGAGATACATGAAAAATGTATGTTCCTGAGATATAGATACTTTTTGTTTTGACGTGAATTATTTTTGAAGATGTGGAAGATGGTGGAAGTGTTTGGGAAATAATTCACTCAGATTTTCATTAAATTCTGACACTGAGTACTATTAAGTATAAATCAGGTATAAATGTAAGTCGTACTTTAAAACTTCTTTGTCCTAGAGAAAACCAGTAAATAGCTATTTTCAAAAACTGTATTTTGACTAATTGATCACAACCAGTGACAGATTTCCCTGTTCCTTCTCCACTTCCACGGCTTCACTTCACTAGCCTAAAAAAAAAAAAGAGGGAAAAAAAGGTATTTTGAAAGAGCTCTCCATGTGCATATAAGTTACTGATTTTTATGAGACACTTTCACAGCTGGTTAATATTTATTTTATAAACTAGCTCGTTCTTTGAAAACCAAGTATGGTTCGGTTTAGCTTTTTGAGAAGTTAAAGTGATTACATGTTAATTCTTTAGACCAGTCTATTTAAAATTAAATATAAAGCAGTTTTTAGTCCTCTTCCCTCTTGCTAACTCATTCCTTAAAGGCTTTAAGATCTTGCAGGTTTGTCGATGTTTTATCTGTTTTAAAATTACAATTTAGGGCCACTCAGTAGCAATGGTGATCTATGAACGTTCTGAAATTATATGAAGACTTTTGTCTGTGTTAATGCAAACGTTCACTTTTCTGACTTTTTATCAGATTTCAAAGAGGTTCCTAATCCCCAAAAGATTAAACACAGTACTAAAATAGTAGAAGCATTTGAATTCTCTTCTTAATTCTTTATCTAAAATTAAAAATTCTAGGCTAGATGCGGTGGCTCATGCCTGTAATCCTAGCACTTCAGGAGGCCAAGGTGGGAGAATTGCTTGAGGACAGTAGTTTGAGACCAGCCTGAGCAACATATCGAGACCCTATCTCTACAAAAAATAGAAAAATTAGCCAGGCATGGTGGTGGGTACCAGTAGCCTCAACTGCTTGGGAGGCTGAGGAGGGAGGATTGCTTGAGCCCAAGAGTTTGAGGTTGCAGTAAATTTTGATGATACCACTGCACCTAGCACAGGCAACAGAACTAGACCCTGTCTCAAAAAATAAAATTAAAATAAAAAATTAAAATTCTATATCTAATTCTGTATCCGTATATTTCAGCTAAAAATAAACGGTATTTAGGTTTTAAAGCCATTCTACTAAGGCAGCTATATTTAGCCACCTTTACCAGTTTCCCCTTACTTACATAAGATTGTTCTTCATGCAATAAGCACCCAAAATGCTACAGCACAAAAAAAGCTTCCTGAGCTATGTGTAGTGTAAGTGAAGGTGAGAATGTATTAGTTGTAACTCACCTCTTTTGTCACCTCTTATAAATATTTCATTCTCTAAAATCTCTTCACTTATTTCCTATTAGAAATGATAGAAAATTATTTTCAGATTATAGGCAGTAGATAAGAGTACATTTAAAATGTGGACCATGTGAAGCACTAAATGGAATAGGGTGAAGTGAAATAATCCTTATTCTTTCCAGAGTTAAATCTGGAGTTAGCCATGCGAATTACTGACAAGAAGTATTACTTTATTGAGGCATTGTGAAGAAAAAGAGTTATGTGAGATGCTGCACATAAATCCCATTTTCTCATTTTTTCCCCAAGGTCCTTTGAAATGCAGGTTTATTTATCCCCCGAATCCCAGAATATCGAGTGGAGTACTAAAGCTTTACCGTTGTAGTTGCTGCTGCTTTAAACAACAGCCCCACTATGCAAGAATAGTTGTAGAGATTAAAATGTTACATAAGTGTTCTTTAAATGTGTGTGTGTAGTTTATGTAAAAAATGTAAAGTCCAGAAAAATATAATTTTTATATGTTAACATGACTTAAAACAGAGGGCACTGGGAAGAGATGTGAGCTAAGCCAGTTTTATAGCACTTGTCCCAATCTAATGTCCCTGTCTATCTTCAATGTAGAATGTTTTATAAAAAGAAGATAAACCCATTTTAAATATTGGGTTCACATTGCTTTTCATGGTGGGCAACCATTTCTTGAATCCTTAAATTTTTTTATTTGACAGAATTACAAAGTGAGGTAGACACAGGGGTTCTCTCTTCTGGTGGGATCCTTTTTTCTTTTAGGTTCCCAAGAATTCCTGTTCCTCCATGGTTTAAATAATAAGTAGGTCCTTATATTTTAAAGCATGCTGGTAAAGAAAAGGAACTGGCAGTAATATTACTTGTAAGTAAGTTTGTTTTTTTTTTTCTCTCAGTAGGAATCTAAGAAAAAAATTTTATATAGCAAGCATTTTTTCAAGAAATTCAATTGTACTTGGTATATAACAAAATGTAAATATTTACTATTAGGTATAGGATGTTTTGAGGGTTTGCAGTTAAAAGCATAGCCTTACCTTGTAAGAGTTCACCACACTTTCGATGTCTATTAATATTAATAAAATATGATAATATTTGTGTGACAATTTGGTCTGTTTGATTATTCATCAAACTTATAAGCAGTGATGATAAAATGAAGATCTTTTTTTCAGGTTTCTTCTCCCCACCTCATCCATGAGGATTTTCTTTCCTCTGAGATACCTTAATTGTGCTTTAATATGATGTAAGAGTAGAATTGAGGGTAAACTTCATTTTCTGGTATTTTAGGAGAAGGGAAAAAAATAGAAATTTGTCATTCATAAAGATTGATTGATTCAGTTTTTGTGCAAAGTTTGACCTTTGAGCTCTTTGTTCCCATTTCTTTATTTTAATTCAAATCTTATGCTCAATTCTAACCTCCTTGTTTTTAGGTGGTTAGCCAGCGTTTCCCTCAGAACAGCATCGGTGCAGTAGGAAGTGCCATGTTCCTCAGATTTATCAATCCTGCCATTGTCTCACCGTATGAAGCAGGGATTTTAGATAAAAAGCCACCACCTAGAATCGAAAGGGGCTTGAAGTTAATGTCAAAGGTGAATTATTTTGTTAATCTAGCTATCTTAAATTCCCCTTTCAACTAAATTTTCAGTTTTTCATACAGTACTTCTCGAATTTACTTTTGAAATGCCTTGTGGTTTTCAATGATGTGCTTTTGTTTTATTGATACTATAAAGGAATTCATTAGATTAGTAACTGATGGGCCTTATTATCATGAGAAAATATTTTAGCAAACATCTTGTGTTCTGGAGATAGGTTTCTGTATAATCATTTTGGAAATTCTGAAACAGAGACCAAAATGTAGAGTATAAGATTTTTTATTTAAAAGGACATTTTAAAATTTTAATATGTATTTTATATATGTAGATATATGTATATATAATAATTATATTTATATTTGGAATGAATAGAAACAACACCTAGAGTAACTTATAGAATGAAAAATGATTGGTTTTAACTTCTAGTAGAAATTATATCAATGAGAAAATTCATACTTTTAAAGGATATATTAATATATAGACTTCATATACTAAATAACCGGGTTGTTTATAACCCTATTTTGTTGTTTAGATACTTCAGAGTATTGCCAATCATGTTCTTTTTACAAAAGAAGAGCATATGCGGCCTTTTAATGATTTCGTGAAAAGCAACTTTGATGCAGCACGAAGGTAAGCAGCCTGCCACTCGGTTGATTGCTCTGTTTGAATCAAATGTTTTCAGTTTCACTTAAGTACAGGTACCTGGTCTACATGAAGTTCCTGTGTAGGTTTTTTCCTCTTCCCTTTCTAGGTCAAGACATAGTTTGTCTTATCTTATTTTGCTATAAAAGATAGTCATGAAATAAATCCATATTCTTTCAAATTTGATTGTCATTTCTATATTTGAAAACCAAGAGGGATTTTTGACATATTTAGCAAAATAAAGGATTTGAGGTTGCTATAATATGGAGACAAGGAAGAAGGAAAAGACTACTTTTATTAAAAACTAAAACCAAACTGGTATAGATAATTCATACTAGCATATAATCAGAATTTTTTTGATATAAGAATATTTTTGATAATTCAATTTGGAAGTTTGTTTGAACTAAAAAGTTACTCTTTAAACCAAGTAATGCAAACACATATTTTGTTCATGAGTAATTGAACAAATGTTGAGGCTTTGTGATTTTAGAAGACTTTTCTGCTAGATTTCCAAAACTGAGTAGTGAGTTTACTTTATTTCCCTGAGTTATTGGTTTATCTATAAACTAGTAATAAACTATGTTTGCCGGAGTTGTTTTTAGAAAAACAAAATGAGATGATCCATGTGAAAGTGCTTTGTAAATATAAGTTAACATCCAAAATTCTACCTTTCACACAGTATGAATCTAAATGATCTCATCATCTAAGCTAGCCTTGTACAAGTCTTTCTTCAAGTTTGTCATCATCATAGTTCCTATTGACTTCTTTCTGTTAGGGAGATTGGAGTTTAAAAGGTATGTTGCTGGACTCCAAGCCATATTGGAGAGAAAGTGAATGTCATTGTAGGATTTATATTCTAGCAGACTTGACTACCCTTAAAAAGTTAAAGGAACCCAGATTCTCATCCTGGCTCTGACCTAACAGGGTGTTTAACTTTGGGGAGGTCTTTTATCTTGTGTGGGCTTCCATTTACTTATCTGTAAAATACTGACTTCTCTCCAAAATCTCATCCATCTAAATTTTGTTGTTCTCTAACTTTAGGGCCTAATCTGAAGCTGAAGCCAGGTATCAGAATTGCAAAGCCAACTTTCTCCTTGTTCTTCTTGCTTTGTGTAATCACAAGTCACATTGTGTGAACAAGCCCTCCATATTTGTAATCTCAGTTACTTCACAAAATTACCTCATAAATTTAATTCAAACATAGGTATGAGTGTATCTGGTGTTGAAAATTCTAATCACTTTGCATTTTTAAAGGTTTTTCCTTGATATAGCATCTGATTGTCCTACAAGTGATGCCGTAAATCATAGTCTTTCCTTCATTAGTGATGGCAATGTGCTTGCTTTACATCGTCTGCTCTGGAACAATCAAGAGAAAATTGGCCAGTATCTTTCCAGCAACAGGTAAGATTTCCAATCATGGAGATAATGAACACTCTCGGTTTAAATTTATTTATAAAATTATTGGTCTTGAATAGTGCTTTCCTCTTTACATCCCTTCTTGAAGTAAGAATTACAGTTTGTAAAGAGAAAGGTAGATTCTTTTTTTAAAAAGTGGGCAAAAACTTAAGTCATATTAAATGATCAACAAACCTACCTAGATGGTACTGATTTTCTTTTTTTAATGTCAAATTAAGAAATCTTAAATTAGTCCTTTGAATTTTTCAGTTCTCAAACTGTAAAACATAATGTGCAACAAGACACAGAGAAGTTTAAATTTACTAAAAGATCAATTTAGTATTGGCATTTTAACCTGAAGAGCAGATAAGTCTTAGGAATTTAATAATTAAAACATTGCCAGTGGCCTTAGTCCTACGTCTGAGGAATTCCTTACAGAGGTAAAATGAGTCCAGATTATTTTCAGATGCCAATAAAAATGGTTTGTTTATTCATGGGAAAGGTAAGGCTAAGCAACTAAGAAATGAGAGTTTAAAAGAGAGGATATTATAATCCTTCATGAATTGTTAATGGTTTGAAATAGACATGGACATGACTAATGTATACCCCTAACATAGAAAAATGAAGTTGTTTCAGACACCAAAATAAACTGTGAAACTTTTGAATACAAACATTCTTTTCTCTTATATAATTTATATTTATATTCACAGTTTGATGCTAGAGAGTTTTTATTTTGGTTTTTAAAAAATTATACACATTTCAAACATACAAAAAAGTATAAAAAATGATGTAACAGAGACCCATGTCTACCAACTAGCTTTAACATTATTTATTTTACTGTACTTTAGATCTTTATAACATTTTATTTCTGAGGGGTGGGGGATGAATACACACACGCACTCTTCTTCTTGACAATCCCATTTCCTTTTTTGAGACAGTCTTGCTCTGTCACCTGGGCTACAGTGCCGTGGTGTCAGCCTAGCTCTCAGCAACCTCAAACTCCTGGGCTCAAGCGGTCCTCCTGCCTCAGCCTCCCAAGTAGCTGGGACTACAGGTGTGCACCACCATGCCTGGCTAATTTTTTTCTACTTTTTAATTGCCCAGCTAATTTTTTCCTATTTTTAGTAGAGACAGGTTCTCTATTTTGCTCAGGCTGGTCTCGAACTCCTGAGCTCAAGCAATACTCCTGCCTCGGCCTCCCACAGCACTAGGGTTATAGGCGTGACCACCATGCCGGGCCTGACAATCCCATTTCTATGCTTCTCTCTAGAGATACCTACTTCCTAAAAGCTGGTTGGTATGCTTCCTGGATGTGCCTTCATACTGTTCTGCAGTATGCATGTAACTGACAAAATAAGGAAATTATAGATATATATAACATAATTTTATATGTATTAAAATTTTACAGCAATGCTATAATGAATACAGCCTCTTCATGCAACATTCTATTCAAGATTTATCATTTATTTAACTCAAATTAGTATTTCATTGAATGACTATATCGCAGTTTATTTTTGCATTCCTGAATTAATGGACATTTACATTTGTTTCCCATTTTTCACTGGTATAAATAGTGATGTGATAAATACCTTCATGCTTGTCTCCCAGTGTAGTACCTAAATGTATAATTGCTGGGTGTGGTGTACACCTAGCCTCAACTTCACTGGATATTGCCAGATAGCTTTTCAAAGTGTATGTGCCAATTTACACTTTGACCAGCACTGTGTGAGAATATCTTTTTATATGCATCCTCACCAAAGTTGGTATTATCAGACTTCATAGCTTTTGCCAACTTGATGTTGTGAAGTAGTATTTTATTATTCTTTTATAGTTTTACTTGTTATTGAAAATTCATGTTTCCCCTGGTTACGCAAAGATCTGCTATCAGGGCAATATGTTCCAATTCATAAATACTGGTTTCTCAAGATGGATTCTTTTCACCCTGAGAAAAAGTGGATCAGAATGTTATTTTTACTTACTGATTGATTGACCAACTGTTTAGTGGAATGGATTATGAATTCTAGAAAAAATCAAATTTTTATGTAAATTTTATACTTTGAGGAGATGTTTCAGTGTATACTTATGATCCCTGAGGTCTTTTTGGTGCTGTTTACAAATTAGCAGGGACCACCAGCTGACAGTAAAAAGAAATGCAAGCAGTGACAATCTAAAGAAATGTGTACTGCTAAATGTGAACTGCTACTTTTTTTCTAAGTAGTTTGCTGTATGTAGGGATCATAAAGCTGTTGGAAGACGACCGTTTGATAAGATGGCAACACTTCTTGCATACCTGGGTCCTCCGGAGCACAAACCTGTGGCAGATACACACTGGTCCAGCCTTAATCTTACCAGTTCGAAGTTTGAGGAATTTATGACTAGGTAAATATAACCTTGAAATGATGATTACTTTTTTTGTTTGAAAAGCAAAGTTTTACGACCAGGCCACTTGTTCGATATGATAGTTGTATCTAATAATCACATTGCCATGTTTCTGGATCCAACTTTCCTCTTACCCAAGGCATTATTGAAATATATACATAGTCATATATATATATATTTCAGTAATATTTGTATATATATTTTTGAGATAGGTTCTTGCACTGTCACCCAGGCTGAAGTGCATTGGCATAGTCATAACTCACTGTAACCTCGAACTTCTGGACTCAAGTGATCCTCCCCTCTCAGCTTCCTGAGTAGCTAGAACTATAGGCACATGCCACCATGCCCAGAAATCTCTTGGTTTTTAGATGCAGGAGTTTTTCTATTACGCTATGACATTTTTCAGAATTCTCCTAAAAGTTAATGCTTTTAAATTCTTTTAGATTAAGGCTCAGAAAATATAGTATACTTTAATATTGCTATAAAATTTCTGTGGACATTTGTTTTGAATCTCATTTACAGGGATTTAGTTTGTGAACTGAAAGATCCTCATTGTTAGACACTTAGCACTCTAATGTTACAGCAAAGGTAATTTGCTGAATTCTTCAGTCTTTAAAGTACCTTTGACAGTACTGTACACTTACTAAGTGCTCCATCTTGGCTGTGGGTTAAGTGTTTTGTTCATAGTATGTGCCAGAGGCAGAAAGAAAAAAAAATGAGAATCTAATGTTCAGAAGTTCATTTACATTAAAGATTTACATATAATATGCCTTGAATTATAAGTGCCTATTATTAATCATGTTATATATAGGCCGTAGTTTTGTACATATAACTCCAATTCATGGATATTGTTAAAAGAATATATGAATATAAGAATGTAATATCTCTTTCAGTTTAATTTTTGATTTTAGCTCTATTAGATTTTTCTCAGTATAACAAATGTTTATTCCTACATAATTAAGGGAATATATTCCATACAAAATTTTTATATTACCTAATTGAAAATTACCTAGTACAAAAATATAAAAACTTTTCATTCAACATTACTGGACATCTAAGCCATTTTTCCATTTTTCTAGGAACATCTTTTTATTATTTCTTTCTTTCTAAGACCTTACCATCCCTTAGAAAGCAGTCATCTGTGCTTTTGAAGATTAAATGATTTAATATGTGTAATATACTTAGAACAGTATCTGGTCTATGTAAAGTGTAATGTTGGATGTTATTTTTGTTCTCTTCTAAATTCCCATTAATGTTCTTTGAGACCCAGCTCTTTTTTTTTTTTTTGAGACAGAGTCTCATTCTGTTGCCCAAGCTAGAGTGCTGTGGCGTCAGCCTAGCTCACAGCAACCTCAAACTCCTGGGCTCAAGCGATCCTCCTGCCTCAGCCTCTCAAGTAGCTGGGACTACAGGCATGTACCACTATGCCCGGCTACTTTTTTCTATATATTTTTAGTTGTCCAGCTAATTTCTTTCTCTAGTTTTAGTAGAGACGGGGTCTCGCTCTTGCTCAGACTAGTCTTGAACTCCTGAGCTCAAACAATCCACCTGCCTTGGCCTCCCAGTGTGCTAGGATTATAGGCGTGAGCCACCATGCCTGGCCAAGACCCATCTCTTTTTAAAAAAAAGAAAGTAGCTTTATAATTTTCTCAATTATTTAAAAAAAAATTATTACTCAAAATATAGAAATCTAAAGAAGAAAGTAAAAAAAAATTCTTTTATCCCACTTATTAGAAAAAGTTCAGTTAACATTTGGTGAATAGCTTCCCAGTTATCTATCTATGCACATGTATATCTGTTTTCTCCTATCAAATGCTTTCTAGGTTATTTCCATTAATATTAAACAAATGCTAATCTGGTACCAGCAACATGGTGGACTGAGCTAATACAGTCTCTTCCCCAAGACACAAGACTCATAGAAATACTATGTAAGAGAAAAAATATATATTAAAAAAATTTTAAAAAATATATACCTGGAAGACATTTTCTCAGCAAATTACCAAGCTTACAGTTAGTACAGATAGATAAAGAAATGGAAAATATGAAAGAGGTTAAGAGATGCAGAAGATAAATGAGAAGGGCCAACATATGTCTAGTAAGTATTCTAGAAATCAGGCCTAGTAAGAATGGGGAAGAGGTAATATTTGAAGGGAGAATGGACGAGAATTTTCCAAGGTTGCTGAATGACCTGACTCTTCAGATTAAAGAAGCACACTGAGTCTTAAACAGAATTTGTAAAAATTAAACCATGCTTTTTCAGAAATATATTTCAGTACATATGGGAACTTAATATGTGATAAAAGTCGTGTTGAAAGTCAGGAAAATTAGATTGGACTTTCAATAAATGATGCTGATACAACCGAGTAACCATCTGGAAAAAGATTTTCATACCATTTATGAGGGTAAACTCCCATAAGTCAAAGAAGAAAAATGGGCGAAGGAAGGCCTTTCTTATCTAATTCAAAATCCATAAACCAGAAAAGGAATGATTGATAAACTGAATTCATAAAAAACAAATGAAAACTCAAACACTTCTCTTTGGGAAAAAAACATCATGAGTAAAGACAATTCTATGATTTAAATCCCTGTCCAATAGTTTTCTTAGGATGGTCCTAAAAGTGCTCTTGTGGTTTAAAGAGTAACACCTTGAAATTTTTGGTGCACGTTGCTGAATTACCCTTCAGAAAGCCTGTTGCTTTTTAAAGAGTTTGTCATTTTTATATTTTATCATTGATCCAGTTGTAGATTTTCGGAAATAGTGGATAATACAAAGCCTCTGAGTTAATCTGTTCTTTTTTTCTTTTAGGCATCAGGTGCATGAAAAAGAAGAGTTCAAAGCTTTGAAAACGCTAAGTATTTTCTACCAAGCTGGGACTTCCAAAGCTGGGAATCCTATTTTTTATTATGTTGCACGGAGGTAAATACCATGTTTTAGTGTTTCTCAACAGAATTTTTAAAAATGATAACAAATGTAGAAAGACAGCAAATTTGGTTTTTCCTTTTTAACTTACCAGGAATTAAAAACAAGTTTACCTGGGAGTACACAGCTGGGTAAACAACCATCCTGTCATAGAATGATGCTCAGTATATTAGAAATTGCTTTTCAGACTACCCATTTCATATTAGCTTTCCCATATCAAATTTTAAAATACTATCTACAATGGATTAATTACTAAGAGTAAAAAACCACAAAGAATCTTTTGTCTTCAGGTGTATTCTGATTAAATAGTATCCACCACATTATAATCAGGGACTTTTTTAAAGAACAAATAAAACTTAAGCCTATTCTGAGAACTTTTAGTAATATGCTATATAAGACAGCATCAGGGTGATTTAGAAAATAATTCAGAGGAGCTATGGGAAATCTCTATAAAATTGGCACAGGAGACATCCTGGAAAATTGTATTTGTTCTTGCTATCCTCAGTCAAGGATAGTTCCTAGAAAGCTTTTCTGGAAATGCTGTGAGCTCCTCCTTTATAGTAGATACGAAGCTTGCTTTGCTTTTGCTACCATTGTCTTTTTTCTTTCTTGCCTCATTTTGCCTTCCTTTTGAAAACTCATCTGTGACATTATTTATTCAATTTTATCTCTCCATTTAGCGTGACATAAATTCATGGTAATGGAAACTTAGAGATAACGCAGTATAATAGACCACTGACTCTGGAATCTCAAGGACTGTGTTCTGCTGTTCATTGACTGTAGGATTTAGTATGAGTTTCCTGAATTAACAGAAATTGTGGAATTATGTTCATAGACTTAATGGTCATGAGCAGCAAATACTTGGCAGTGTGCAGGAAACAAATTGAGGTTGAGAAATAGTGGGGAGAGGGGTAAAGAAAGGCAGGTGAAAGATGGGAAACTTGTTTAAGCAAATAGTTCAGGTAGCCTTAAGGCCAAGAAGTCCAAAGAACTTACTCTCTAGATTAGGGAACCTAGAGAATAAGAAAAATCGTATTTCTCTTTGTCCCTCTCCCTCCTCTTTCACAGCTCTTGAGTAACATTTCCTCACTTTCCCATGAAAGTCCTCTCTGCAGCTCTCATTTCATTTACCGTTTCTAACTTGCCTAAGATAATTCTAATTTTCTTTTGCACTTGGGATGCACCATATTTGTATTCCAACCCCAACCTTTAATACAGCCAGGAGACTTTGACTTTCCTTATTTTGTCTAATTAAAAAATACACTTTGATGAAGGAGATGGATAGATGTGCGCCCCCTGCCCTATTCTCCTTTGAATTCTTGTTAGTTTAAAAGTAGCAAAGATTACCAGAAAACATCAAAGCTGGGCTTTTTCTACAAGATCAGAAACTGTTAAATTTGTATTCCTTCTCTGTGGTAATCTAGAAAAGGCTAAAGGAAAGCAGGTATGGATCTGATACAGACCCCTCAGTGGGATTAAACCAGTGAGGTTTCTACAAAACCTGTCAAATATGGTGGCTTGAAAGTGCCAAGACTTCTCAGCTCTGCTGCTTATTAGCTGCATAATCTTAAGACAAGTTAGTTTATTTTTCTGAATCTGTTTCTTCATATGTTAAAAAGGAAGGGATGCACTTATAAAAACTTTCTGCCTCTCCTGTAAAGTGTTTTCTGACCTATACTGTAGTCATATACAGAATAAGTTTAAGGCTTTCTGTCTTTTTTTTTTTAACATGATCCTGTCAATTTGAGATTTTCAATCCTTTTAGTTTCTTACTTGGACCTATTAGAGCTCCTTCTGGCCTTCATTTTCACCTGGTGTGAAGCCTTAGCTTTGGGACAGATGGACGCACAGTAGATCAGAACAGAGAGAAGCCCAGTTATTCCAGCATACAAGTCCAGAAGTTGGAGAAGGCCTTGAATCTGTACAGCCAGCTTTATCAAAGAGCACTTGGGTTTGACTTTTCTTTTGGTATACCTGTGTTTCCGTGGCTTAGATTACCATATATTAGGTAAAGTCTTTGAATTACAGATTTCAATCTCCTTGTAGGTAGTCCACAGACATTTCAAACTTGAAATGTCTAAAACTTATTTCAGTGTATATTCAGATCAGCCTCCTCTTTACATTATATTCTCAATAGCATCACCATCCCTTCCTATTCCCCATCTAGAAACCCTAATCATTTTAAATTCCTTCCACTTTCTCTTACTATCCCCATTGTCAGTCACCAAATCTTGATTTTACCTATGAGATCCTGACAAATCAATTAAGTTGTTTTAGTTAGGCCTTTATTGCAAAGAAGTCATTCTTCTTTTCTAAATAAGATAGTTCTTTAGGAACCACATAAATTAGAGCAGAACCTGCTCAGATGTATAC
This sequence comes from Avahi laniger, assembly GCA_963575035.1. Lineage (NCBI taxonomy): Eukaryota > Metazoa > Chordata > Mammalia > Primates > Indriidae > Avahi > Avahi laniger. Next base: position 7,198 of record CAUYSK010004741.1, on the reverse strand, counting down.
AGAACTAGGTGGCTGTTGGTTCTGGAACCGGCTTATGTTCTTTGACTCTCTCGTGGCTTTGTGTTCAACTCTTCCTCATGATTTTCCTCTTTCTATATCCTTTCAGCTTTAGCCCCAGGTATGATAGTAACCCCTTTATAACCTCAGTATAGCACATCTGAAATTCCAGAAAGAAAATGTGGTTCAATACAAAAAGTATCTCTGTTTAGCAAAACCTTTAATGCCAGGTGCTGGCCAGCCAGTAGATTTCTGGCTGCCTCTAAGTCAAGTTCCTGGCCCAGGAGTCGTGTAATTCAAAATGTGACCACAGAATGCTGTTCCCTTGTCAGGAATTGTCCCTAGGTATATGTTTTAATTTTTGTTTTTTTAAAAATTAGACCTTAACGGTCTAATATTAGGTACCTTGGAAATATTTTTTGAAACAATTTTTTCCCCACCGTATTGCTGGAGCTCTCATTATCTCTTACCTATACTAATGCAACATTATTCTCCTCCTCCCTCATCCCCAGATGACTACTTCTAGGTCATTCTAACATTACTTCTGGAGACAGTTTCCAGTACACATCTACTCTTGCCTTTCCCGTTGACTCCCTATGTAAAGTTGAAGTTCTGTAGTCAGACAAATACAGAGTGCTGCATACTTTTGGCCTAATTTACTTTTCTAAACTTTTCTTGCTATTCTCTCCCATGTGCTTATGCTCTTCCCCTGTAGTAGTTAAAGCAGCATAAATACAAGGATGATTGTTGTAGCATTGCTTATAGTGGCAAAAAAGGGAAAACCATATCTGTGTTTCAAAGGGGGAATTGTTGAATAAATGATGATACATCTATATTATGAAATAATGCAATGCGTTAAATTTATTTTGCTTGTTACAAGTGGCAGAAACGCAATTCAAATTTGTGTGAACCAAAAAGGAATTGGACACGTGTACCTAAGAAAATCAAGATGTACTAGATTTTCTTGCATGACTAGATGCAGAGCTTTGAACAATATCATCTGGAGAACATCTGTCTTCTCTGGTTTTTGACTCTACATTCTTTATGTTGGTTTTTTCCCAGGCAGCTCTTCCCAAGCAGTGGCTCGCAGTACTTTGTGTTCTCCCAGCTTAACAACGTTGGTGGAAAAACACCTCCTTCCTAGTAGTTTCAGCAAAAGTGGTTGATCTTATTGGCCTGGCATGAGCCACACGTTTGTTCCTGACTCAGTCACTATGGCAAGGGGGATAGAATTTCTTGGTTATCTAGGCCTGGATCATGGGTGCCCATTTTTGGAGCTCAGTGGTGAAATAAGCCCTACCTGAATTGCATGAGCTAAAAGGAGGGTATGCAGGGTGGGCAGGGTTTCTCAAAGGAAAATTAGATTGATGATACTAGAATGAGGAAAAATAGATACTAGATAGGCAGAAGTAAGAGAGATCCTATACATACAGCTTTCAAAAGACCCAGAAGGATGACTTTGACACTTACCTTACAAGATGCAGAGTAATATGTTTGTGTATGTGTGCACATGCACATAAATGTGTATAGACTGAGAAATATGTAAAACTATACACATTAAATTGTTCACATTGTTTATCTCAGAAGTATGATTAGAGGAGGTAGAGGATCAATTATAGTATTTCTGTTATATATCTCTGTTATTGTTTGACTTGTTGTCAGGAGCATATATTATTTTTGTAAGAATAATTAAAAATAGGCTGGGTGCAATGGCTCTTGCCTGTTATCCCAGCATTTTGGGAGGCTGAGGTGGGAGGATTGCTTGAGGCCAGGAGCAAGAGTGAGACCCCATCTCTACAAAAAATAGAAAAATTGACCAGGCGTCATGGCATGTGCCTGAAGTCCCAGCTACTCGGGAGGCTGAGGCAGGAGGATCGTTTGAACCCAGGAATTTGAGATTGTAGTGAGCTATGATGATGCCACTACACTCCAGGCCAGACAATAGAGCGAGACTCGGTCTTAAAAAAAAAAAAAAAAGAATAATTAAAAATATAAAATCCAAAGTTACAATGAAGAGTTTTTATCTTAGGAATATTGTGATACTTGGCAATCACTTTTTGGGTGGTAGTAGCAAATAATGATAATAGCTAACATTCACTGAGTACTTAATACTGCATCAGGCAAACTGCACATGTTATATAATTCCTCATTTAATCTTGTAGCTTTCTGAGGTATCATTATTAACAGTAATTGATGTGTATATAAACTGAAACCCAAACCTAGCTATCAGAATGATGTGGGGAATTAAAATAAACAATATGTCCCCAGGCCCATCCTTGGCTGCCATATGAAAATCTCATTTCAGGACCTAATTTATGTACTTAACAGGAACCCAACGTGATGCATTTGTTGTCAGTTTATTACATATATTTGTTCGGGAATTCCACTAGGTCATGTATTTAACCCATGTAGCACAACTAGTAAGAACAACAGAATTGGGTTTCAAACCTAAGCCAAAGCTCTTAACAACTGCACTATTAATAACAAGGTTATTATTACTGTTATATATGTGGGGTAAATCAACCTGTGTAGACCAACATGAAAATGTAACCAACAGTTATGAGATTATATTACTGTGGGGAAAATGAGTTCTGAATTCCTGGCATCTGATTTATGAATGACCTTTTGAAACAAGAGAAGAGTTTCCTTGATAAGAGATAATCTTGTCATTGGAGCAACAGTATTAATGCATTACAAAGCTTAGCAAAATTGGCACTTTTTTTTTTTTTTTTTACGCTGGAATGACATATTACTATTACACATTTGTTAAATGTCAGGACAGATGGGTGTGTTGTTTTGTAGCATACTATAGTTTGTCCTTATTAGATTTGCACTTTTTTGTCTATTTAATAAAAAATAACTTTTTTTTTTTTAATAGGCTCCCCTGCCCCGGCTGGGCAATGAGCACAGCCCAGTTGGGTCCCGGGGAGGGGGCTAAAAAAATAAAATAATACAAAACATCTTCCCTCAGACCACCCCTTATCTTTTAGTCCCATCCCTGATCCCTCATCTCTCTCTCTCTCACACATGCACACACACATACTTTGGTTAAATGCCACCTATGTAGTCTCTTCTCTTATACCTTTAATGTAAATATCTGAATTTCAGCTCAGTTTTGCGAACATTTAAAGGGCAAACATGGTATTTTGCTTGTTTTAACATTTAATAGAATAGTGCATACTTTTTTTTGTAAGGAAACCATCATATTAAGATAATAAACTTGCACAGTTAAAATTTGCAAACAACCAAATCAAGTTAGGATAATAATAATTTCTTAAGTAGTAAGTTGAAATAAATTTTATTTTCCTAGTGTGCTTGTCATTCAGATAATGAGGACTGAGATAAGAATTCAGGCAGTTCAAGTTCATTTTAGCCTGAATGCACACAAAACAGCAAAAATTACATAGAAAAGAAAGGGAATATTGTCCATTAGATTAAGTATGGTGCTACCATTTGTCACAGTGTTCATGTTCATAGTTGTGACTATCTTTGGGGTCACTGATGTATTCAGAGATGTCTTGGTATTCAGGATCAGATTGGAATTCGGAGTCATCTGGGGATTTTGGATTGTTTTGAGATTGGGGCTACTCCCAGGATTCAGCCTGTTTCCAAGACTGAGGGTTGTCCCAGGATTCTGGCTGGTCCTAGAATGCAGATGCAGGCTTGTCCCAGGTTTGGAGGTTGCCATAGAATTTGCAGTTGCCGATGTTGTAGCTGTTCCCAGAATGTTGTCAGCAAACATGAGGAGCAGGCTTATAATCAGTAATAGCTTGAACATCATTCTCCTCTGTTTCAAAATATATAAATTTAATCTAACACTTGGATCACAAAAAGGCAAGCATATATCCTTAATTGTGTTTATCAGTACTTTCATGTTATACAAATGTTTGCTTTTTCATTGTTTATTAGTGAACAAATAAAAAGCTTCCTTTTCTTTGTTCTCAGCATCTGCTGACATAAGACCTATTTTCTATCTCTAGGCACCAACTGAAGGCAAAAACAATCCAAAGACTGAAAAAGAGCTTAATTGGGTTTTTCTGTTTTTTAAAAAAGGAAAGAAGTAAAACACTAGATATCCAATGCAATAAATATGGGGGCTTAAGATCAATATAGATTAGGATAGGGGCAAAGGATGAGAGGCAGTTTGGGAGAGTAGAGTAACAAAAAAGAAGTAGTGAAATAAACATTGGCATTTTCTTGAAATTTCTCATAGCCTTTATTCCAATAATTTAAGGTTTAAGTTTAGGTCACAAATTAGGATATTACTTCAAAATATTTACTCCAAAGACTAAAAGAGGTTGAACCAGAGGATTTCCACAGTGCTGGGATAAGATTTCCTTTATTTTTTAAAAAAAGCTAGTCCTTAGACAAGTTCATAGTTTTTAAGAAAAAAGAAAATTTAGAATTGACCAAAATCATTTTACAAATGGACTTAGACAGGGACATAACCTGCCGGAGGATGTGTATCCAAAAATGACCAAAACTAAAACTTGAGTCTATCTTAGTTGAATATTCTTTGGATGTGGGCTGTAAAGACATAGTATATATACGTATACCAGAATTTTAATAGTAACCCATTTTTAAAGTAAAGGCTAATTTTTTTTTATTCTGCATTAAAATCTAATGGCTTATCACATTTGAGATAATGCAACTAGTCCATGCTGGGTGTGGTTAAATATTATCATTTTTTTAAAAACTTAAAGCTGAGACTTAAATTGTAGAAATCTAGTACATATATTGAAAGTTACATTGGCTCTAATATGTAATTGAGAATATTTCAAATTAATATTACCTTTTGCTATTTTTCTTTGAAGATTAAGAATTCAGGCTTTCTCCAGTGTCCTATGGGAATCTGATTTCTCACTCATTGCATGCTATTTAAATATGATTAGTGAGGAAGTCATGTGCTCTAAACTTGACCTGCTATTTGTTCCTTGGAAGTATCCAACTGAGTGTTTTCCAAACAACTGGTGTAAACAGATGGACTTTGGCAGAGATTAAGGAATTCAAATAAAGTCTTTGTAGGGTCTACTTGCTTATTTAAAGAATCTGGCGAATACCACTTTGTTATTCCTCTATCCATCTATACATTAGTGAATTTCTTCACTCGATTAACTCTAACTAGATGAACATACTATTTTGCCTGCTGTGATTATTATGATTTAAAATCAAGTAAGTATTTTAAAGATAGGTGTCTATCTTTAAAGATAGGTGTCTTTTTTTTCTTAGAGCATTTCTGTATAGGTTTATAGGGTAGTTTCTAGCCATGATTATTCTGAAGTTTTAAAAATAACTCAAGAATAGCACATTCCAGGAATTTAATTTTTTGGTAAATAATTAAAAGTTTTAGAAAAAAAGTTAAACTTTATTAAAATGAAACTTAATAAGAAAAGGATTGTATATGAAAGTGATACTTTCATACTGAGTTTGCAAAGTTTTGTGGTTTTTTTTTTTTTTTTTTAAAAACCACCCACCTTGTGTTAAACCACCCACCTTGAAGCACATTAGTAAATTTTTTAAAGGAATTTTATCTTTTGGTCGGTCCTTTTTCTTGATAACTAGCATACAGAGAAGTTGGTTGTATTGTGCTAACATTTGCATCACATCGGCCAGCACTCTTCAAAAATTGCAGAGCTGGGAACAATGGTGTTGTCATACAAGGAAATTGCTACATAATGGAAGAAGTACAAGTCAGTACATGTTCCTCACTTGTTTTACTGTACTATGAAGTTTTTTTTCCTCCTCAATGAATAGAGCAAATGCTTGCTAAATCTTATTTATATGGTACATGCAGTAACCTCACTTACCTGGAGGTTAGTGTGGTCAGATCTAAGAAGTAAACTAACAAAGCCTCTTGGCAACCAGAGTAAATATTATAATAAATCAGAGTACTAAGATAATTTACAGTTTAGTACTGTCTTCTCTCTACTTGCTGATTCTGTGGATTTCCTGTTGGGGGGTATATAGCTGATAATAATAATAATATTTTGGACTTCACTAGACTATCAGTGAGCTTTTCTGTTTTTCCTTTTTTTACATTTATTTTTTATTTGTATATATTCATGGAGTACAAGTGCGGTTTTGCTACATTAATTTATTACATTGTGGTGAGGTCAGGGCCTTCAGTGCCTACATCACTGAAGCAACATGCATTGTACCCCCCAAGCAACCTCCCATCATCCACCTTCCTCCCCCTCTTTCCCCCCCCAGTCTCCATTGTCCATCATTCCACACTCTGCTTCCATGTGTATTATTTTATTTTTCTAATCCTGACCTTTCAAATATTAGACTTATGCAGCTCTCTATTGGTGCTTCAAACACCTCAATCTCAACTTACTTAAAATTCAGAATTCAACATTTCCCGTTCCTATTCTTGCATCCAGATATATTCTGCTCATAATCTCTTCATTAATTGCATCATCGCCTACCCAAATAACTCTCCAACCTTGGATTTCTCATTATCTTCTCTTATTAATCTTAAGCTCTCAGGCCTCTTGATTATGATTATGTGAAATTTAAAATTCTGAACTTTCCAGCACTCAAATGTTCCCAAACAAAAGTTTACCATTATCCAGGCCTTCACATAACTCCCACCTTTGTATTTTTGTGCAGCTTCCCACATCTGCCCAAAGCGCAGTGGTTCCCCCTTATCCTAGGTGTTGGCTTCCTGCTGTTTTCATTACCCATAGTTAATTGCAGTCTGAAAATATTAAATGGAAAATTCCAGAAATAAACAATAAGTTGGACGTACGTCAGAAGGCCATTAGTAGCCCAGTGCTACATCACAAATGCTCCTCGCTTCATTTCATCACATAGGCATTGTACCATATCATATTATCACAAGAAGGGAAAGTACAGTACAGTATTAGAGAGAGAGAAACCACATTCACATAACATTTATTATATTGTTACAATTGTTCTGTTTTATTATTAGTTATTGTTAATCTCTTACTGTGCTTAATTTATAAATTAAACTTTATCAAAAGTATGCACATATAGGAAAAAATATAGTGTATTTAGAGTTTGGTGCCCATCCATAGTTTCAGGCATCCACTGGGGGTCTTAAAGTGTATCCCCTGCGGTTAAGGGGAGACTACTATGCTTTGCTTCCTCTGTTCTTTCTCGTGGTTTTGCTCTGATGTCAGGACCTTTTATGTGAACCTTCCCTAATTCTATGCCTCAGAGTCAATCATTTTAGGAC
>CAUYSK010004739.1:0-29259 GCA_963575035.1 Avahi laniger | reverse complement strand
GGAAGTACAGATTGGTACAACCACTTTGGAAAAGTGTTTGCCAGTACTAACTGAAGCTGAACATACACATGTCCCATGACCTAGCAATTCTACTCCTGGGTATACAACCAAGAAGAATCAGTGCTTACGTCTGAATTCCTTGAATTCAGTGCATAGCTCCTCTACTCATTACAGCCCTAGGTTGGAAACTGCCTAATATCCATCGACAACAAAATGGGTAAAGAAATTCTAGTATACTCACACAATGGATTACTGAAATTACTAAATCAGTTGTACCACAAACAAGGTGGCTTTTAAAAAACCAAAAATGTACTCTCTCACAATGCCGAAGGGCAGAAGTATAGTGAGGGTCATGCTCTAGGCCTCTAAAATCCTTTCTTGCCTCTTCCAGCTTCTTGGAACCCAGGTGTTTCTTCTCCAATCTCAGCTCTGTCATCACATGGCCACTCCCCATGTGTAACTTTCTGGTTGTCTTCCTTACTTTTGTTTTGAACTTCCTGGGATTCTTGCAGCCAGCTGAAGAAACAATGAAACATTTCTTTGCCTCATACCAAAGTTACTGCTTACACTTCAAGCTACCTTTGAAAGAGAGATCCCTTGTTTTAGTAAGTCCCAGGCAAGAGAGCGTTAGAAGGAGAGCATGAGAATTTCTACAAAAGGATGAAAGCAAAATAAAGAAGCAAATGTCAGGGCAAGATTATAGCTTAGGTACAAAAGCTGAATAACCTTGGTTACCTGCAACTCAGCAAGGAAGCAACAAATGATCAAGAAAGTTTCTCAAGCAGCCAAAGGAGTGTCACAAAATCAAGTTTCCAACAGCTACGAGACCTGTCTGACTTCATCACTCTCATTTGAGCCCCATTCTAGAAAGTGAGCCCCTCAGCCCTCTTAGCTCTGAGGAGCAAACTTCAAGGTTTGCAACAACCCAACAGGAATGAAAGAACTAGAAAAACTGTAAAAGGTAGACACAAAAATTTTAAAAGTATAGTAATCAAAGGTCATTTTGTGTTGGGCAAATAAAATAGTTCTCTATGCCTCATTGGCTTCATTTAGTGAGATAATAGCAATCTCTAACCCACCAAATTAATATCTATCTACTGAATATCTTTCAAATAGCACATGACTGGACAATATTTTTCACTGGCATAGCTTTATTCTGTTTTAAAAATAGTATGGGGTAGTGGGTGGGGCTAGGTGGATTACAGTTTGGTTTTATACATTTTAGGGAGACAGGAATTTGGGGTAAAATCATAAATCAATACATAAAAGTTATACATTTGTTTGGCCTGAAAAGGCAGGACATCTTGAAGAGGCTTACAGGTGGGTTCAGAGATTCCTTTTTTTTGAGACAGAGTCTTGCTCTGTCGCCCGGGTAGAATGCAGGGTTGTCATCATAGCTCACTGAACTCTCAAAGTCCTGGGCTCAAGTGATGCTCCTGCCTCAGCCTCCCGAGTAGCTGGGACTACAGGTGTGCACCATTACGTCTGGCTAATTTCTTCTGTTTTTGGTGGAGATGGGGTCTCACTCTTGCTCAGGCTGGTTTGAGAACTCCTGAGCTCAAGCAATCCTCTCGCCTCAGCCTCCCAGAGTGCTAGGATTACAGGTGTGAGCCACTGAGCCCAGCCAGGTTCAGTAATTGGTTAAAGAAATAAAGGTTTGTCTAAAGACTTAGAATATTTTAAGTCAAGGAAGTATGTTAATCGGACGAGCCATAATACAGACTCAAGTGATCTGTTGAGCAAATTGATGGCCTGCAGGTGTGATTTAACCTTTGCCCTGCATGGCCTTAGTTAATAATTTAGTATCTTATTGTCACAAAGAATCTGTTTTATCAGTCTTAGGATCTGTTTTAACAGTAATGCTGGTCAATTGTACCTAAACTCCAAAAGGGAGGGAGTATAACCAGGTATGTCCAACCTCTTTTCCTTTCATGGTCATGGCTGGGAACTCAGTTTTAAGGTTTTTCTGGGGTCCCCATGGCCAAGAGGGGGTCTGTTGGCAGGGGGGCTTAGGATTTTATTTTTACTTTATAATACCACATGCCCAGATACATTTACTGGGATGCAGGAGTTTCACTTAAGCAGTGTTTTTTGCTGATATAAAGAGCAACATTTTGATTCAAATGTGGAGAGACAGAATACCAATTTGGGAAATTTTGGCTCCAGTAATGTTCAATTTGCTGTGAAAGGTAAACACATTCTAAGCTAATGTTCTTAAAAGCAACTTATGAATTTCTCCTTAAAAATATTTATAAAAAAAGCTGTTTTAGTAAAAGCTGTTTTATCACATGGCATAGATTAAATGTACAGATGTTATCTTAAACTTTTTTCTGTTTTAGAGACAGGGTCTCACTCTGTCACCCAGGCTAGAGTGCAGTAGCAAGATCATAGCTCACTATAACTTTGAACTCCTGGGCTCAAGTGATCCTTCTGCCTTAGCCTTCCCAGTAGCTACAGGTGTGGGCCACTACACTTGGCTAATTTTATTTTTTTGTAGAGATGGGATCAGTGTCTCACCATGTTGTCCGGGCTAGTCTCAAACTCCTGACCCTCAAGCAGTCCTCCCACCTTAGCCTCCCAAAGTTCGGGAATTCCAGACCTGAGCCATTGTACCCGACCTTTTTTAAAACTATTAATTAAGGAATTTCCCTGTAGATTTGAATACTCAATGCCAGCTGTTATTCACATCCATATTTTAATATTCAACAGCAAGATAGTTAATACCGTCAACAGAAAAGAACCCAAACTCTATAAAATAAAGAGGTCTATTCTGAGCTGAACATGTGCAATAGCACATGACTGGACACCCAAGAAACTTTGAGCAAGTGGTCTCGCTGCGGTTGGGTCACATAGTTTGGTTTTGCACATTTCAGAGAGACAGGAAATACACATAAAGTCATAAAGCAACACATGGAAGATGTGCATTGGTTTGGTCTGAAAAGGCAGGACGTCTGGAAGCAAGGAATTACAGGTTATAGGTAGGTTTAAAGATTCTTTGATTTGTAATTGGTTAAAAAAATTGTAACAGAGGGAATGGCCTGAAAAATGGAAAAATATTTTCTGTCTCTAAAGCCTGCATCCCTGCTTCAGCCCAGTGGTTGGGAGGGGCAGGCTAATGTCTTGTTCATTTGTGCAATAGGAGATGGCCCAGCCCGACCTGGTAAAGGGAGATCCTGGGTTGTGGAGGTCACGAGATTGTCTTCAGCGGAGATGGGATGATCCGAATTATCAAGTGCAGTTGAACAGTAATTGCCTGAAGCTGAGAACCCATCTTTTAAAAGCGCTGTATTTTTGTGAATGTTCAGGAAATTTGGGATTTTGAGATGAGGTCTGCCATTTTTTCTCATTTGTCGACAGAGTAAACTCTCTTTCCTTCCTCCTCAAACCGCTTGTCCTTGTTCTTCTTCGGCCCCGGGGATAAGTGCCGAGTTTTCGGTAACAAAATGAAGCTTCGTCTAAAGGCTTAGAATGTTTTAAGATGAAAAAGTCTGTTAATCAGAGACAAGCTACCTGAGGAACACCCGGACTCAAGTGATTAAGTAAATCGATGACCTAACAGTCTGTCAATGACCAGGCATGTCTGACCTCCCTTCTCATGGCCACCAACTCAGCTTTTAGGTATTTCTGGAGTCCCCTTGGCCAAGAGAGCATCCATTCAGTCAGCTGGGGGGCTTAAGATTTTATTTAGTTTACAGTAGAAAAGGTTGGTACATATTTAAGAGAATGCGAGTTAAACTTGTTCTAATGAGTAAGAGAGAAAAGGACATAACATTCCCTGAGTGCCTGCTACGTGCACAAGCTCCACTGTGTATCTCGGTTAGTCTTTACAATGATTCTGTCTACCTGAAAAAAGGAGGCTGAGGCACAAAATATAATGTAAAGAGTTTATTCAGGCCAAAGTGAGGATAGCAGCCTGGAAGCCTCAGACTAAAGTAAGCTTGGATGTGACCTCCCTTTGGCCTTTGTTATAAACAGGTTTTTGTTGTTGTTGTTGCTTGGGCTAGGGCTGGAGTGCAGTGGTGTGATTATAGCTCACTGCAACCTCAAACTCCTGGGCTCAAGCAATCCTCCTTCTTCAGCCTCCTGAGTAGCTGCGACTACAGGCACGTACCACCATACCTGGTTGACGTTTCTATTTTTTGTAAAGATGGGGTTTCGCTCTTCCGCAGGATCATCTGAAGTCCTGGCCTCAAGCGATCCTTGAGTGCTAGGATCACAGATGTGAGCCACTGCGCCTGGCCACTAACAGGTTTTTAAAGATAAAAAAAAGAAAAGAAAAACAAACCACAACAAAAAATAAAGGCAAAAAGGGAGACAGGGAGCAGGCTGATACAGTTGTCAGGAATTCGCATAGGTTTACATAAATAACATTGAGTAATGCTTGGCTGTACATTGTTAAGCTATGGGATTTGGGTTAGAGTGTCCAGTGGGGCATTGTTAGGTTAATTTATAGCTCCTCCTGGCAATGGCAAGCAGTTTCAAGAAATGAATACATAGCTCAAGCAAGGAAGTAGACTATGATTGCTGTTTCATTTTAACATCTCTTTGGGCCTGATAATTTAAAGTGACTAGCATTCATTGGATAAAAGTTCTTTTCTTTACTCAAATCCCTGAAGAAGATTTTTTTTTTTTGAGACTAAGTCCTCACCCTGTCCCTCCTACCCGGCCTCCTGGGGCTAATGTCATCATAACTCACTGTAACCTTAAACTCCTAGGATCAAGTGATCCTCCTGCCTTAACCTCTGGAGTAACTGGGACGTGCCACCAAGTCCAACTAATTATTTTTTTGGTAGAGATGGGGATCTCACTATGTTGCTCAGGCTGATCCTCCTGGCCTCAAGTGATCCTCCCTCCTCAGACTCCTGAAATGCTGGGGTTACAGGCCTGAGCCACTGTGCCCGACCTCCATGAGGTAGAGTTTAATTCTCATTTTACAAATAAGGAAGCTAAGGCTTAGAGAGATTATACAACCTTCCTGAAGACACATAGCTAATAGATGGCAGAATCGGAATTTTAACCTAAGTAGGATGTTTTGATTTTATGGTAAACTTAATGATCAGGATGAGCTGATTCTCCAGCAGAGGTTTTAGATTGCATGGTAGTGATGGTGGCACTAAGAAGCCACCAAGCTCCTCTAAGCATTGACGGCAGGGCTTGATCTCTTGGGTTCACTGCCTCTCAGCAAAACAGAATTTGTTTAATGATCAAATGCTGGTGGGGAGCCTAAGGGCACAGATGAAGTGTGAAGAATTACCGAGACACACCACAAGGACAGCTTAGGGCCTCTGCTGGGTGAATAGCACACCCCAAAATTCATGTCCAACTGGAACCTCAAAGTGTGACCTTATTTGGAAATAGGATCTTTGAATATCTAATTAGTTCTGATGATACCATGCTGGATTAGGGTGGGCCCTAAGTACAATGACTGGTGTCCTTATAAGAAGGCCATGTTACAACGAAGCAGAGATAGGGACGGTGCAGCCACAAGCCAGGGGATGCCGAGGATTGTGGGCAAATACCAGCAGCTGGGAAGAGACAAGGAAAGATTCTTTCCTAGAGCATTCAGAGGGAGAAGGCTGTGTTGACACCTTGATTTCATACATTTAGCCTCCAGAATTTGCCAGATAATCAGTTTGTGTTGTGGTAAACCACTCAGTTTGTGGTTATTTGTCAAAGCAGCCCTAGGAAAGGAACAAAAGGCCTGAGAGTTGATTTTGGGGAACATGGAGGAAACTCTGGATATCATGTTAATTTTGAAAATGTTTCTACAGAACAAAAAGTATTTAGTTTTTTTTTTTTTTGGCTAACATGTAATGTTAAAATATTTTGAAACATGTTGAAAAAGCTAAACAATATCAGTATTATTACATTAATAGTTTTAATAATAATTAGTATAGTATTATTAAACAGTATTAGTATTGTAGGGTAACTGCTGTAACAGACTCCACAATGTAAAATGGCTCAAACAAAATAAAGTGTTTTATAATTAAAAAAAATTAATGAAAGCACTTTCAAGCTAATTTGAATTAGTTTCCCAAGTTACCAAATTATATTTACTGTCGTTAGGAAAGTTAACTGGCAGGATCTTTCCAGAGGGCAATCTTGCAGTAAATTGAAGAAGCCTTTAAAATACAGCAGACATCATGCCTGTTGACCCAGCAATTTCTCTTCCTTCAATTCTTAAGAATTAAGGTAGCGCTTAACTAGATAATTCTTTTTTTTTTCAATTTTAGAACATTTTTATTACCCCCGAAAGAAACCCTGTAAACATGAGTCCTTCCTCATTCTGTCTCAAATCCTTCTCTCCTAGCCCCACCCTCGGCCATAGGTAACAACTCTATAGATTTGCCTATTCTGGACATTTTGTGTAAATGGAATTATACCGTATGTGTACTTGTATGACTGACTTTTCACTTAGCCGCTGTCATTGTTAAGCGCAGTCGCTGGTGAAATTCCTGTAGGTTTCTGTGGGTCTAGGTAGGGGCCGGGCAAGTGTGGGTAATGCCACTCGGTAGTTCTCAGCCCGGACTGCACGTCACGAGTCACCTGGGGAGGTGTTTCCTTTTTTATTACCTGAATCAGAACCTCGGGGGTGGGGCCAGGTGCTAGTTATTTGTAAAGGTCCCCCATGAGTTTCTAATGCTCTACCTGGGCCCAGAATAAGCCCCCTAGCTGCAGGCTAAGTTAAAAGTGGCACCGCAAACAACTTTGTAAACGAATATTTATTGGTAACATTTTCTAGAAATCTTAAAAGAAAATAACCATGCACAAAAGCTCATAAACAATATGATTCCACTTTTGCTATAAGGAGTGTAAGATCAGAAATTAACATTGATTATGAGAAACGCGTGGCGTCTTCACTCATTTGCATTTACAGTATTTTCACCATGAACAGTCATGGATGTTATATTAGGGAAACTATTTAGCATCTAAGATCCATTTTTCCAAACAACAATGCAGCCAACATTTACTGGGACCATCTGGTGCCAGACACTGCCCTGGAGACTGCTAAGGGGTCCGCTTTCGCTGGCCGTGGCGCCTGGCTGGCGGGCCAGTGACCTAGGCAGAGCAAGTCCCCAAGCCTGCCGGCCCGCCCCCGCCCCCACTTCCGGTCGCTTCACCCCGCCCACGTAGCCTCTGAGGATTTTCTCCCTGGCTTCCCTCCAGCAGCCTCGCTTTCGCTTGGCGCTGTCCCTCTCCTCCGCAGCGGTCTGGCTTCCCCGACGTGTTTTGTTTGCGACGCTGTCGTGTAACAGCGCGCTTTACGGCCGCGGGGACGAAGCGAGCGGGCGCCAGGGCCACTCCGGCCGGGAAGCAGTGCAGGCGAGCGAGGTTGATGCCCGGCGGCGGGGCGAGCGCGGCGTCTGGCCGGCTTTTCACCGCCGCAGAGCAAAGGGGGGCCCGGGAAGCGGCAGGGTCGGCGTCCAGGAGCGGCCCGGGGGGCTCCGGCGGCGGCAGAGGCGGAGCAGGCGGTCCCGGGCCGGCGAGCGGAGGCCCGGGGTGCCCCGCGGGCAGGATGAGCCTGACCCCGAAGGAGCTTTCGAGCCTGCTGAGCATCATCTCGGAGGAGGCGGGTGGCGGCAGCACCTTCGAGGGCCTGTCCACCGCCTTCCACCACTACTTCAGCAAGGCCGACCACTTCCGCCTGGGCTCGGTGCTGGTCATGCTGCTGCAGCAGCCAGACCTGCTGCCCAGCGCGGCGCAGCGCCTCACCGCACTCTACCTGCTCTGGGAGATGTACCGCACCGAGCCGCTCGCCGCCAACCCCTTCGCCGCCAGCTTCGCGCACCTGCTCAACCCCGCGCCTCCCGCCCGCGGCGGCCAGGAACCTGACCGGCCACCGCTCTCAGGTACCTTCCGAAGCTAGGTGCGCGGTGTGGATTTGGTTAGATTCGGCGGTTTTCCACTTGCGCTTCAGGGGACTCACAAGGGAAATTAACTCCTTTTGAAATAATCATCCCCTTTTTCCTCCACCCCACTCTCCCCGTTAACTCTAAAGTATGGAGAGATGGTAGTTTAATTACAAGTTCATGGCACCGAAAATTATTTCTCTGTACAGGTCGCCAAATAATACAGTTCAATGTAGCTCTTGACACTTCTAGTGTCTCAAATACGGTTCATTTTTCTAAAGCCCATCTGGGGAAGTTACAACTAATACACTGGATCTGCCTTCGGTTTTACGCCTCAGAGGAGTACATAGAAGTCAGTATTAAGACCCCCGAATAAGTTGTCTGGGAGGAAATACACATTAAACACTATTTAAGGATTTTGCAGCTGTCCTCCTTGGTCTCTTAGGTGTCCCTGGGTAATGTGATGGGGGTAGAGGATAGAAGGTAGTCTCAAACTCGCTGGGTTAGAAGACGCATGACTGCTGGACATTATGCTAAGTAAGACACAGAGAGGGTGACGATAACTGGACTTCAAGGACTTAGGAACTAATGTAGTGGGAGAAGCAGGTAGTTAGACATAGGAAACAACTTGATCTTACAGTCCTTAGCCAGTGAGAGAAAGGGCAGATTGCTCTGTAGGTAGGGCCTGCTATGCAGTGAGTCAAGGTTAAGGCAGTGGATTTTGAGGGGTCTTTTCATGGCACAGGAGGGCTTCTACATTTTAAGCTAGTTAATGTTCCTGCCTGTCAGCCCATCTGGATCTAAAGCTTGCTCAGATTGGTTTCCTGCAATTGATGCCCTTGTGTAAGAAGGGCAACTTTTGTGTTGGACTGAGATGCCCTTAGGGTACGGGTACTTAACCTTGCTTTCAAGAAGTTTGTGACAGCCCAGAAAGTGAATGTAACACATAAATGTATGGTCAAAACCCAACACCCTAGGGTGCTCAAATTAGATGATTGAGACAGTGTAGGATTTGGGTTCTGAAGGGCAGGTTAGGCAAAGGAACCCGGACTTATATAATGTCATTCTCAAAAACAGCGAGTCTAAGTCTGCAGCTAGTCCGCAGAGTGCATGGTAAACACAAATTTGCCAAGGGAGGGGCCCTAGGCAGATGCCGGGGAAGGAATCCATGGTGGGTTGTTTAACCTTTCTGTGCTTCAGTTTTTTTATCTGTAAAATGCAGATAATAATAATTCTGAGCTAAAAGAATCATTACGAAGAATAAAAATATCTATAAGTGTTACCCAGTGTCATTACCATTGTTAATGTAGGTAGGGATGGTTGGTAAATACACAGAAAACAGCAGTGCCAAACCCTGATAGTGTACGTTTAGGGTGAACCTTTAATGGATATATTTTTAAAAAGCTTTTCAGATGATTCTGAGCAGAGTCGGGATTGAGAATATATCTGGAAGTAAGAAAAATGGCTTCCCTGCACTCAAGAAGCTTGCAGTCTGGTTGGGGAGAAATAAACATAGTCATACATAACACAGCCTGGCAAGGGCTGTGCTAGATGTTGCGTACAAAATGCTGGGTAGCACAGAGGAAGGAACGACCTGTGGAGCTGGAGAGATTTGCAGAGGGAGTGGTATTTTTGCTGGATATTGGTTAGAGATAGGGGTGGGAAGCAAGGGTGTGACTCTGCCAGATATTTTTGAAGAACTGGATATAAAAGTTGAGGGATTTTGTGCAACTGGAGTGTAGTGCACATGGATGGGAGGGGAGTTTGAGATGAGGTTGGGGAGATGAATAAGGACCAGATTATGAAGGGTCTGGTAGTGATGTAGAAGTTTGGGTTTAATTCTTTTGTAAACAAGTTAAGTGGTGTAATCAACTTGTACTCTAGAAATATAACTAAATGATAAGAAAGAGTGTGGAATGTGGGAGGCGGGTAGGCAGGGGTCAAAGCTGGGAGCTGGGGACATCAGGAAGTGTGTCCTGTAGTCCAGGCAAGAGAGAGGAGAAGAGTGGGGATGGAGCTGAGGGAATGCAGCCTGGTGACTGCTGTGGTTGGAAATGAGCATTTGCATGTGGGACATAAAGGAAAGAGCATTCAGCATTTGGGAATTTTGTAGCTGCATTGTGTATTGAATTAGGTACATGAAGTGTATTTGCATTGCTACTGACTGCTTTCTCCATTTATTCAACTTCTACACAGTGGTTCCAAAGAAAGAAAAGCATTTCTGAGTGCTATAGTTTTTACTGTTTGTTTTTGCCTGTCTTGGACTTTGCAGTAGTTGAGGCACTTTAGAAAATGAAGTTCTTGGCTGGGCGTGGTGGCTCAGGACTGTAATCCTAGCACTTTGGGGAGGCTGAGGTGGGAGAATTGCTTGAGGCTGGGAGTTTGAGACCATCCTGAGCAACATAGTTCATAAATGTGTGTATTTGGTTAATTGAAAATTATAATGTAATCTTTCAGTATATATGTGGGTTGAAGTGGCAAGTAGGAAATGACGATTTTTACCAGCTTCAAGTTAATTTTTAAAAGTAACCATTGGAGAAATTGTTATACATTTTTGTTTACAGGATTTTTACCTCCTATAACTCCACCAGAAAAGTTTTTTCTTTCCCAGCTGATGCTGGCACCCCCAAGGGAACTCTTCAAGAAGACGCCTCGCCAGATTGCGTTGATGGAAGTTGGAAGCATGGGCCAGTCTGTGGACATCAGCGGGCTTCAGTTAGCCTTGGCTGGTAAGGAGTACTCAATGGTTTGGGGATTCTTGTGTGATCATAATAGGCCTCTTTTGTTGAGGTTCTCTACTTAAAATGTGGGTCTTTGTGACTGTGATAAGAGGTTAGTACCTTCTGTGTAAAAAAAAAAAAAAAAGCAATTTCAACAATTAGTTGATCACAGCTAGTTACAAATTCTTTTGTTTCTTCTCCACTCCCACTGCTTCATATGGCTAGCTTGTAAAAAAAAAAAAAAAGTATTTTCAGTGTTGGATCCTTAATGGAAATATTCATTTTTGGATGCTAATGTGGTATATAAATTCTTTTTGAGTTTTCACTGGGATTGCTTTTCCACTTTTAGAAGAATGCTGGATAAAATTTAGTTTTCTTTTTAAAGTTCTGATTGGGTGACTTAATGTTTATTAATGTGTCAGTAGTATCCAAAACAATCTGCAGATTCAATGCCATTCCTGTCAAAATACCAACAGTGTTTTTTGCAGAAATAAAAAAATCCGTGAGAATCTCAAAGGAGCCTGCATAGCCGAAACAGTCTTCTCTTAGCATCCTTGTTGAAAGTCAGTTGCCCATACATGTGAGGGTTTCTCTTGGGGCTTTCCGTTGATTTACATGTCTGTGTTTATGCCAGTACCACACTGTTTTGATTACTGTAGCTTTGTACTGAGTTTTGAAATCAGTGAATGAGACTTCCAACTTTGTTTTTCTTTCTCAAGATTGTTTTGGCACATTGTGTGTTACACATAAAAGCAAATGAATGAGTACTTTTGAAGCAGACAGCCCGTTGTGACAGAAAATAATAGAAGGACCTTCTTGAACTGATGGTCAGAGGTTCTCTGAGATCTGAAGGGTAGGAGGAGGCACTTTTTGCTTGCCTGCTCTAAGCATGGGTCTTGTCACTCGAGAGTGATTCATTAGGTTGAAGGTACACAAAAGTACCTATTAGCCACTAGTGCCAGATATAATAATCTAATAATAGAAATAAATTATTTGCTTAACCAAAGATAATTTGAAAACTGGATACAGAAGTGATGTATATTCTGATGATTTAAGACTGGTATGTGATAAAGTGAGAATCCAATCTAACTTCCCTTTCTACTTTTGATGACTGAATCAGCCTGGGAGAAAGTTGTGAAGTATATAAAGTGCAGAAAGGAATCCATGCCTAGAGTAAGAACTGAGAAGTTTGGCAGAGTAGCTAAGCTTGCTGCTTGTGTTCTCTAACCAGATTGGAGATGTCCTAATCCATCCATTTTCACAAGTGTAAAAAAAAAAAAGCACGTACTCCTTTCTGCTCTGGAGCTAGTCACACAGGTCTTTTTTGTGGGGACCTGAAATTCAAGTGTCTGACAGTGGGGTCCATGGGACAAGGTGTGTTTATGGATGATGTAGTTTGTGTTTTCATAACTTTGAAAAAACAGACAGACACGTTAAATCTAAGTGACTACAAGGGGTGGAGTTTTACCCTGTTAATGATGACGGTGTTATTTCAGAGGCTTTGTTTTTATTTATTATTTATTCCTGACAAACACCTACTACTGACTAGTTTACCACATAATTTTCCAACTTAAAATTTTTTCCTACATCTTGGTCCATAGTATGTTATTTAACTTTTTGTACTTTAGCAATCTGAGATGAAAAGATGACATCACAGGGTAATTTTAGTAAGCATTTTTCTTATTAAATGAGGTTGAACATCTTGTCCGTGTCTGATGTCTCTGGACATTTTTCCATTGGGTTGATGATCTTTTATTAATTTTTGTAACTCTTTAATCAGGAATTTAGCCCTCTGTGCTTTAAAATGACAAAATCTGAAATAGGGAACATAAACGATGATGCATTTACATTTTAAGGAATTATAATTAAGTGAACCTGGAGCAGTGCCATCCGGGTTAAGAAATAGAGTATATTCAGGGCCCAGGGGCTCCCTGTGTGTTTCTCCAATTGCTACCACCCCGTCACTAACCTGATTTTTGTGATAAACATTCTCAGTGTGCTTTATAGTCTTCCCTCCTGTGCATGCCTGTAGTTTTATTTTGCATGCCCTTGGACTTTATATGTACGGAGAGAGTCATGCTACATTTATTCTTTTGTACTTCTGTTGGACATTATTTGAGAGATGAATCCATGTTGATGGCATGTCACTGCAGTGGGTGCCTTTCATTGCTGTTGTGGTATATTCATATAGTGGAATACCAAGTTCTTTATCCAGTCTATTATTTTTTTTAATTTTTTTTTTTTTGAGACACAGTCTTGCTCTGTTGCCTGGGCTAGAGTGCCGTGTTGTCAGCCTAGCTCACAGCAACCTCAAACTCCTGGGCTCAAGGGATCCTCCTGCCTTAGCCTCCCGAGTAGCTGGGACTACAGGCATGCGCCACCATGCCCGGCTAATTTTTTCTATATACTTTTGGTCGTCCAGCTAATTTCTTTCTATTTTTAGTAGAGACAGGGTCTCGCTCTTGCTCAGGATGGTCTCGAACTCCTGAGCGCAAGCAATCCTCCCTCCTCGGCCTCCCAAAGTGCTAGGATTACAGGTGTGAGCCACCATGCCTGGCCCCATTCTAGTATCGATGGATGTACTATTGCTATGAGCATTCTTGTACATTCTTTCGGGGCATATGGGAAAGTTTATTCTGGATGGAAATACATATACATGTAAAACTTTACAAGGTAATGTCAAATTGTTTTCCAAAGTTGTGCCATTTTCATTTTCAGTAACAGTGTGTGAGTTACCTTACATCTCTTCTGCCTTCGATAATGTCAGGTTTGTTGATTTTTGCCATTCTGCTGGGAGTGTTACAGTATCTTGGGTTTTAACTAAATTTTCCCTGGTTCCTAATGGGATTAAACATTTTTTTTTCATGTGATTATTGGCCATTCAAGCCTTTTTTTGGTAAAATCCCTGTTAAAGTCATTAGTCCATTTTTTTCCTGTTTTGTTCTTTATATTATTTATTTAATTGATTTGTTGGAATTTAAAAATATACAGTAAGTCCTCACTTAACATTGCTGATAGGTTCTTGGAAACCGTGGCTTTAAGCAAAATGATGTTATAGCAGGTCCTTGAGTAAGTCCTTTCATTCAACATTGTTTTATTATAACATTGATAAGAAAAAAAATCGGTTTTATTATACACTTGTGCCACTTAAAGTTGCAGTTTCCAAGAACCTATTGATGTTAAGTGAAGACTTACTGTATACACACACTCTGAAGCTGGCTCTTTGTTTTTATGTGTTGCATATAGCCTTCCCTAATTAGTAGCTTGTCTTTTCACTTTCCTCATGGTGTCCTTAATTTTAAAATGTCTCCTATTTTGATCTTTTTCAGAACGCCAGTCTGAATTGCCAACTCAAAGTAAAGCTAGCTTCCCTAGTATTCTCAGTGACCCAGACCCAGATTCTTCTAATTCTGGATTTGACAGCTCAGTTGCCTCTCAGATCACAGAAGCTTTAGTAAGTGGACCAAAACCACCTATTGAAAGTAGGTATATATAAATTAGTTTTATACTCTTGGTTTTATTTTGTCAGCATCCTCTGGACTTACCAGTTTTTTTGAGACATGTTGTTATTTTCATTGCTACTTGAATTTAATGTGAAACTTACTAGTATAGTGTCCAGAACATTTAAGAAAATTCACACCAAGTTGTTTACTATGTATCTATCATAAGTATACCTGAAGATATAATTTCTGATTTTACTGAAATGTAGCTTATTACCTTTTTGCTTTATACCTCTTTAGTAACCTTATCACTGTCATTATCTTCACTTTAAAGTTTTATCTTACAGCTCCTAATTTAGTTTAATTCAAAGACAACACCTATTGAATTTCAAATAATATAGCTGCATCTTTTGATTTTATAGGCTTCTGTATGGTTTGAATGATGAAGGCATGCTTTGTGCTTAGATATAAGAACATGTTTTCCAGATTATAGTGTCACCATGAGGTTGAAACTTACACAGTGACTTTTTATACTGTTTGATTTACAGTAGATCTTTGGCATAAATGGTTACATATTTGGTTTCAGCTAGTCACAAGTGTGACTAAAGGTCTATGGCGTATAATGGTTTCTATTTAGTATCTGCTCTGGCTCAACTTTGGATGGTATAGGCCACCCGGAAGTTATGTAAAAAGCAAAGCACTCGTAATAAGTGAATCTAGCCAAACACCAGACATCCCCATGTCACAGGAACCTTTATCACATAAGTAGTACTTTTCATAAAGTTTAAAAACTTTGTTTTTTGTAAGTGGTCTGAAGAAAGATTCAGATGCTAGTCTTGATGATGTAAGTGAAGAGACAGTAGAGATGTTTAAGATAAAGTGATGATTCTTGGCCAGAAAATAGATGTTTTCAGTAAACTAGAGTGCAGACTCTCAAATTCGGCAGTGGCTAGGATCCATGATGGAACAAGCCGTCTTCTGTCCTACGTGGAAACCAAAATAAGGTGTGAAATTGGTTCAGCAGAAGTCCTAGCCAGCATTTATTTCAGTGAGTTTGTAACTTAGGGATGAATCTTGTTTTGTAAGAGTTGAGCTATCTCATTTTCCTGTTGTACTTTTATGAAAGTGAATATGGTATTGTAAATTTAGGGGTTTATGCAAGTCTCCATATTCATTTGAAAATGTGAAAAGTCAACCATACTCTTTTTCTCCTTCCATTTCGTTGCCATGTAATTTGTCTTTTCAGTTATAAGATGTGAAAATAAAACTAGTACAAATCAGTTGCCACAAAATAGTGGTAACTAGGAACAAGATGTGTGAGGACAAATAGTATTTCATTTTCCCATCAAAAGACTTACGACTCTAGTGGTTGTATCCTTTTGCTATTGAGGGGTCATGCTTTCCTCTCCTCTCTCCAGAAATTAATGGATTTGGTCTCTAGCGCCATGCTGTTAATGTCCTTTCATTTCCTTGTTTGTATTCTGAATGAAGCCCTGACTTGCTGTATCATTCCTGCTTCTGCTTTTGAAGCATGAGAGTTTTATCACATTATCCTTATTAAGAGAGGCCTTGGATACTCCATCAAGTGAAATGTGGGTGAGATGTGTAAAGATGTTAGCTTACTGATAAATGCAGTCAAATATTACTGCTCTCGTTACAGGCCATTTTCGGCCAGAGTTTATCCGCCCCCCACCTCCGCTCCACGTTTGTGAGGATGAGCTGGCGTGGCTGAATCCCACAGAGCCTGACCACGGCGTTCAGTGGGACAAGTCCATGTGTGTGAAGAACAGCACCGGCGTGGAGATCAAGCGAATAATGGCCAAAGCCTTCAAAAGCCCCTTGTCTTCTCCCCAGCAGACACAGGTGTGTATTTATTGTAAACATTTTCTTATCTTTAATCCAGCAAGAGTTTTTGTTTTTTGTGAAATGTTAAGGGAGCAAATAAACTAATACCGTCAACATGAGCCGAAAGTAGGAGGTGGCAAAGGTTTATGGATCTTTGAGGCTTTGTTCTGCCCTTTCCCCTTTTGGTAAATTTGCTCTGGTGGGGCAAGAATCTGATGACTAAAAATGTTTCAACTTTTGGGTTTTTTTTTTTTTTTTTTGAGACAGAGTCTCACTCTGTTGCCCGGGCTAGAGTGCCTTGGCATCAGCCTAGCTCACAGCAACCTCAAACTCCTGGGCTTAAGCAATTCTCCTGCCTCAGCCTCCCGAGTAGCTGGGACTACAGGCACGTGCCACCATGCCCGGCTAATTTTTTTCTATTTTTAGTAGAGACAGGGTCTTGCTCTTGCTTAGGCCGGTCTCGAACTCTTGAGCTCAAGCGATCCTCCTTTCTCAGCGTCCCGAGTAGCTGGGACTACAGGCATGTGCCACCATGCCCGGCTAATTTTTTCTATATATTTTAGTTGTCCAGCTAATTTCTTTCTATTTTTAGTAGAGATGGGGTCTCGCTCAGGCTGGTTTCAAACTCCTGAGCTCAAACAATCCGCCCACCTCGACCTCCCATCAAGTCTTGTTTGTGATCAGTTTGTGCTGGGAGAGGTGGGATGGCTCTCAGTGTTTGGCACCCTGCTCCTGCTGTGTGCCAGCTGGGTGCTACATTGTTACATTTAAGCTGGACAGTAGCTCTTCTGAGGGTAAGAGGAAGTGTTAACATTTGATACAGGAGGAAAATGAGGCCCAGGAAAGGTAAACTAGCCCCCATCCCCCAGCTGGTTCATGGTGGATTTGAGATTAAAAGTAGGCCCCACTGCCCAAGTGTAAGACTGGACAGCTCCCCTCAGGGGAAAGGCAAGGACATCCCTGACCACCTCCCACCTTGCCCTCCGCAGTAGCTACGGGTGGGACTACAGGTGCGTGCCACTACACCCAGGTAATTTTTAAGCTTTTTTGTAGAGACACAGTCTTGCTATGTTGGCCACGCTAAGGCAAGGATGCTTTTGTAAAAGCTTTCTGGCTGATGAATTTTATTCAGTTTGCATACTTCTGAGTTAGAACTTGTTGGGAGATACTGACATCTCCAAATCATCTTGGCACCAGGAATATTATTTTCAAAGTCAAATAATTAATGTCTGTTTGTCCTTCACTTTGCTTATTTAGACCATCCTGAAAAAGCCCACTGTGGAAGATACGGGTGGATAGGGAAAAGAGTGTAGAAAATTTAAAAGAAAAAGTGCTTATTTGGCAGAAAAACTGTGAGGATACCTATTTGAATTACAAAGTGTAGGTGTGACTTGAACTGTAAAATTCTGCAAGCTGATGATTTGCAGCAGGTCAGCTGTCCCACTTCCCATTCTGCCCCCTTCTCATGTATCTCCACCTGGGTGGGACAGGGTGGGACTGTTGTTTCTGATGTTCCTTAATTTTTGTGAGAATTAGTTGGTCATTAAAATTATTTTTGGTTATAACAGATGACAGGAGAAAAAAATCTCTGAAGGACTTGACATTGTTACAACTAGACAATAGAGTCTGGTTTTATGTCCAGGAAGAGGAATCACAAGCATATTTATAAATTGTCTTGAATGTGTTTGCATTTTAGCATCTTCAAAGTTCAAATGTAAATTAAACAATGTCAAAACATCATGGTATGATGATGGCTGGAAGCCTAGCGAGTGCAATTACGTGCCTGGGCATGGTGACTTGCGCCTATAATCCCAGTGACTTGGGAGGCTGAGGCGGGAGGATCACATGGCGCCAGGAGTTCGAGACCAGCCTGGGCAACATAGTGAGATCCTGTCTCTTAAAAAAAAAAATAGCCATGTGTGGTGGTGTGCTCCTGTAGTCCTAGCTACTTGGGAGGCTGAGGTGGGAGGATTGCTTGAGCCCAGGAATTTGAGGCAGCAGTGAGTTATGATCACACCATTGCACTCCAGCCTGAACAACAGAGCAAGACCTTGTCCCTCACCCAAAAAAACAAAAACAAAAGACATCATGGGGAAGATATTTATACAGTTGTTTAAATGCAAATAACTTTGTAGCTTTTTGTATAAAATACTTGTTTTTGTATGCATGAAAAAAAATTCTGATTTGACTCAAGAACCTTTCTCTCTCTGTCTTTAAAAATCTGGTTGTATTTAGCTCCTTGGGGAGTTGGAAAAAGACCCCAAACTTGTTTATCATATTGGCCTCACTCCAGCCAAACTTCCTGACCTTGTGGAAAACAACCCTTTAGTCGCCATAGAAATGTTGCTGAAATTAATGCAATCAAGCCAGATCACTGAATATTTCTCTGTCCTGGTAAATATGGACATGTCCTTACATTCAATGGAAGTTGTAAATCGGTAAGTTTTCATATTTGATGAAATGTGTGGTTATATTTAATATATAGATCCTGATTAAATGGACAGGAGGAAAAACCTGTAATAGCTTTTTTTCCTGGTATTATTGCCGAAGATAACCCATTAAAGAAATAACCTGAGCCTTGGCGTTCACTACTTGCGAACTTAGCATCCATTAGTAAGAACTCTGAGGGTAGGATTTCAAACATACTTAGCATTTATAGAACACGTAAATGAAACTTAATTGCTGAAGTTTATTTCCCTATACATAGTTGTATCTTCTTTGCCTCTATACAAATACAGGTATTATATTAATTATTTTTTCTTGGTGACTAACAGCTATAGTATGGAACAGTATGGGCCTTAAGAGCTGAGAGAATTCTAGGAATTCTAGAAAGCTGTCACAGAGATTCCTTGTCCCCTTCTCCCTTTCTTTAATTCCAGTTTCCTTACCCTGCCAATGGTTTGCCTCAGATAGTCCTGACTGAGGCTTTATATCCTGAGTTCCCTTTTGTGTGGTGTCTGTTTTGGATGGTAAATTATGTGGTCCTTCTGCTATATGGGGAAATCCACTCTTGAGTGCCAGACACCTAAACTGCAGTTAGAGCACGTTTTTTTGAATACCTGTTTGTAAGTTGGAGATTTTTTTAAAAACCCACTTGGAATTGAACTAAAAAATTATGTCCTTCTAAGTTTATCAAGTGGTAAAATGAAGCTTGGCTGGAAGCCCAGGGAGCGCAGGTATGTGTGCGAGAGGGTAGTGTGTCCTTTCAAGGGTAGGAGAGGGAGGAAGCCTGAGACTTCCAAATTAATTTTTAACTTTGTCTTTGGTCACTGGCAAAACTGGTTAGATGCTTTTTGAAAACACACTGTGCTGCTTCATTTCTGCCTCTTCTCATCTCTGCTTGTTCAAGTCTTTCTCCTTTCTGTTAAGTCAAGATTTACGCTGCTTTCAGTGGCCGAAAAAAGGCCTTCTGTTCAAGTCCTTTGGATTGAGCAAGCTCCGAGTGTTCACTTCTCCCCTCACTGTACTCTTGTAGCAGTTACTGTCTATGCCAGACACCTGGGCCTTCATCCAAGAATAACTGCATCTTTTTATCAACGTGATTCTAATCTCCCTAGTATTTTGGAATGTCTAGGACAAGGTCCTGTTTTTTATTTTTCCCCAGCACCTATCATAGTGCATTAGCCTTAAGTGTGAAACAAGTCTGTTGCTGACACACAAATCTCAAGTGACCGCAGTGGCCTACGGCACTGTTTCCTTGGAGTAGTAGTTTCTCAGTATCTTATAGAAAAAGGTTTTGAGGTTAGATAAGTTTAGAAAAGGCAGCATGTATGAATCTTCTTTTGGAAATTCATACTTTACAGTTAGCATAGCAAAGGCTTTGCAACAAGCCCTGTTGAATGTGACTTAGTGTTTCCCAGACTTAATTGAACATGGAATTCCCACCCCCACCCCACTTTTTCTTCTTCCTTAAAACATTCCATGTAATCCTTTGGAAAATACTGACCTTGGCCTTCAGGACTCTGATTCTAGTCTATGCCATGCCTTTGTTACATCCCAGCCAGGTCTTTCTGTTGTGCTTCTGAATATGCCATGCTAATGCCTGATTCCAGGCCTGTATGCGGATTGGATTGCTATGCAATTAGCAGGATTACTTCTCAGGTTTCAGTTTAAGTCACTTGCCCTTCTAAGTCTTTTCCAAGTCTCCAACATTACGATTACCCTGTTTACAAACCCCTCATTTTAGCATTTGACTATATGGCGTACCATTCATGTACTAAACTTACACCTTCCTCTCAGACCCATTGCCCTTTCAAGTGTTTATCTGTAATAGGACTTACTAAACATTACTTGAATGCTTATTGATGAGGCTATATGGGAGCTTGGAAGATAGCAGACTGTGACTTACGATTTAACCAAGAATACTACAGGAGAGTACTCAAAAAAATAATTGATTAACGAATGATTGCTACATGTAATGCTAAGTATAGACATAAAAAATGTTATTTATGAGTAAGTGATGTGGCTCTTAGGTGTACTTGCCTAAGTATATTCAAAACTAGGGAATTGATCACATATCAGAAATTTCTACCAGATCACCAAAGGAAATTTTATATTTTATGGTTAACAGTAATTTTCAATGTTACCAAATAAAATTAACAGCCCAAATTTTCTTTTATGAAACAGACTAACTACGGCTGTTGATCTACCTCCTGAGTTTATTCACCTTTATATATCAAATTGCATCTCTACTTGTGAACAAATTAAGGATAAGTATATGCAGGTAATAGAAATTTTTATAAGTTTTATAAATTCTTGCCAGGAAAATGGCACACTAAAATTTGCATTTTCTTTTTCAGAATCGCTTGGTGCGTCTTGTGTGTGTCTTTCTCCAGTCCTTGATCCGTAACAAAATTATTAATGTACAGGACTTGTTTATAGAAGTACAGGCATTCTGTATTGAGTTCAGTAGGATACGAGAAGCTGCTGGTCTTTTCCGGTTGTTGAAGACATTGGATACTGGGGAAACACCTTCTGACACCAAAATGTCAAAGTAATACCTCATTGGAACCACCCATTAATTCATCGTCCAGCTGTGATTTAGATTTTAAAACTGTTCAAACTAAAGTGGATTGCTTGGTCTAATGCATATAAACAATACTTTATCTACTTAAAGCAAAGTTTTGCTTTCCTGGATGACTTTTTCATTAAGACGAATTTTTGGTAAGAACTTGAGAAAATGTGTCTTTTAGGTGTCTTGCCGATGACTATCCATTAGGAGGAATGGTTATCCCAAAAAAAGATACTGCAAAAAAGTTTTTTTTTTTTTTTTAGCACTAAAGAGCAAAATGCCTATTTTCACTTAAAAGACAAACTACAGTCTTCTGAGAAAGTAGGAATCCAGTTTTTCTAAGATTCCAAAGTTAAAAAAGTATTTAATGAGAGTAAATGAAGACATTCTTAAGAATTTGTGATACTGTCCTTGAAGTCAAAGTATTTTAATGTTTCTGATTCATCAGATGGCAAACAGAAGTTTGGTTCTTGAACCTACTTATGTATGTAGCTCTTAACTTCTCATTAAGCACAGTCTAAATCAAGGACTGACTTGTAACTTTATTCTTCTTGTCATGGGGACTTTGACAACAGAATAAATGCATTTCTTGGGCTTCTTATAAACATGGGAACTCTTAGAAACCTTTTTCTAGGCTGTAATAGCTGGTATAGTTTTGTTTTTTTTCCTCAAAGACGTTCTGTTATTAGTCTAAGATAGCCATTTCTTTGTTTTAAGGAAAACTATCAGTCAGTGCTTTGGGAGGTAGTAACACCACTGGGAACTGCCGTGTAAATAGCCTGCTGAATGAGATCTGCACCCTCCTCTCTGGGTGGGGGTGGGATGTAGATGCATGTTTGGGAAGTGGAGAGCAGGGTGGCATTGTGTGGGCTGTTACCCCCCATGTGACTTTGGATAACAGTGCCTTCCATTAAAGTTCTTTTTTTTATCAACTCTATTATCTGATTTATTTTTTACTTGAAGAAATCATGAAAAATTC
This sequence comes from Avahi laniger, assembly GCA_963575035.1. Taxonomy (NCBI): domain Eukaryota; kingdom Metazoa; phylum Chordata; class Mammalia; order Primates; family Indriidae; genus Avahi; species Avahi laniger. The sequence continues at coordinate 7,414 of CAUYSK010004739.1, read as the reverse complement.
CTTTTATCAAGGGCACTCCAAAGCATATTTATAGGGAAATAACCTATTCAACAGTAATTACCCTCTAATCCAACACTTAGCCAAACTTAAAGGAAACCAAGCCTAGTGGTTTTAAGGTGAGTACAAATTCCAATCCTGTAACATTGGAGAAAGAGCAGTACTCTTAGATTTATAACAAATTGGATATTTTAGCTATTTTTATGAAAATAAGGGATTTTTAAAGTATTTTTGCTTAGAGGAAATAATGACCTAAGACGACTTATCAGAGGTATGGCTTCAACAAAAATGATGGCAACAACATTGATTTCTCTCAGTGCCTAAAAGTGGGCATCCCAATTGCATATGAGCATTGGGAAAAGAACAGTTCATTACTGAAATACTTTTTGGAATGGCAGTTTCAGCAACCCAACCATAGGTTCCAGGACCCACTGATTCTCTTGGCATAATACAGCAATGAACGCACAGTCAATAGCGCTGTAACTTGTGCCTTAATGAAACTAATCTAACGTGTATTTTGTCCAGAAGGCACATCACAGCCTTGTTGCACTTAGAACTGTAACAGCACTTCTGTGCTTGGAGGCCACTTTAAAGAGTGAAATCACCAACAAAAAGTGCAAAAAATGAGAAAAAATGTGGTATTAAAAACCATGAAAAGGATACTTATTTGCAGTGTGGGAGTTGAAACAAGGCAAAGTGTCCCCTTGTTCAACCTCGGTTAGGAACACATGTGTCAGGCAACTAATTCACCGCTCTGTGCGTATCTGAAAATGACTGCACAAGTATTTTACGTGCTGATTTGGGGGTTATAAACTTTAGTGACTAGGCACATTCTTAAATATAGACTCCAAAAGTAAGGAGGATCAAGATTGATCACAGTATTGATGTTTACTTGAAAGAGAAAAGATTTTCAAATTTATTTTAAATAAATGGCTTACAAAAAATAGTTGTATTTAGAGAATATTTTATAAAAAATAAGCAGTCAAGATTTACATTTGTAACACCAACAAAGTTCTTGAAAATAAAAGAAACTATAATCCTGGGATTCAATAACTGAAATCAACCACTAAGTATGGTCAAATGAGTTCAGTGTAATTCTCATGTTAAAGCACCTTGAATTCTTGAGATTTTCCAGTTCCAATTTCTAGTTTTAATATCTTCAAATTACCTGTTAAAAAGAAGACAGCAATAACTGATATTACTCCTAAGACAAGTTATTTCTTGAACATTGACCAAGGGGTTGACAAAAAACAACAGAAAAACCCAAGTTATTTAAAAGAAAAATAGTTTGGGATCTTAAAATGTAACTATTTCTTAAAATTATTTCAAATAATTTTAACAGTGCTAATTACTCCAACTTTACAGAAATGGTATCAATTTTTATTCCTATAGAGTACACATACACAATTTTAAGGAACACACTAAATGATTAATATCACCATGGAGAATGATGGCTCATATGTCTATTTTAAATAGTATCTTGAGTGATATCCCTTTAAGATAACATTTTAAGGGTATCTGGAACATTAATGCAGTGGAAGAACTTTTTACATAGTCATTCTAAGACATTTGCTGATTTCATTTTATATCCAGTCTATATGTTCCTTTTATGTAATTACTACTGTTCTTACCAGGAAAATCCCTCAAGATGCTTCAAAAAGCACCTGTATAATCCTAGGATTCAATAACTCTGCAGTCAGCCTACAGACAGTATTGGTGTTTCCAGGTTTCTCTTTAGCCCATAATACAAGGCTCAATGAAAGGAATGGATTGACTTTTTCCCTAATATTTTGTAGAAATTTCAATTTTGTGACGAGTAATGCAAGTACTAGTATTTTTGGAAACAAAATGCTAACAATTTTTTTTTTTTTTTGAGACTTAGTTTTGCTTTGTAGCTCAGGTTAGAGTGCAGTGGCATCATCATAGCTCACTGCAACCTCAAACTCCTGGGCTCAAGCGATCCTCCTGCCTCAGCCTCCCAGGTAGCTGGGACTACAGGTACGTACCCCCATGCCTGGCTAATCTTTGTATTTCTGTAGAGACGGGGTCTCACTCTTGCCCAGGATGGTCTTGAAGTCCTGGGTTTGAGCAATCCTCCTGCCTCGGCCTCCCAAAGTGCTAAGATGACAGGCTTTGAGCCACCACATTTGGCCTGACAAATGTTCTTAAACTTTAAAAACTAATATTAGCTGGGAAAAGTCAAAGGTGGCTTTTCTAATTGGTGGTTGTATCACAGAAGCACAAGGTATGTTATGCCACAAAACTAGCCTTGGTTTGAGCCAACACCCTGTGCATTAGTAAATCCACAAAGTAGTGAGCTTATAGAAACCGCTTTTTAAAAAATTCCTTTTTTTTTAATTGTGGTAGGAAAATTCAATATGAGATCTCTTAAAAAATTTTTTTTTAAATTTATTTATGAGACAGAGTTTCGCTCTGTTGCCTGGGCTCAAGTGCCATGGTGTCAGCCCAGCTCACAGCAACCTCAAACTCCTGAGCTCAAGCGATCCTCCTGCCTCGGCCTCCCAGAGTGCTAGGATTACAGGCATGAGCCACCGCACTCGGCCTGAGATCTCTTAAAATTTTAAGTGCACAATACAGTATTGTCAACTACAGACACAATGTTGTACAGAAAGAAGATCTCTTGAGCTCATTCGTCTTGCATAGATGAAACTTTGTACTTGTTGCCCCTTCCCCCAGCCCCTGGCAACCACCATTTTACTCTCTGAGAAACTCTTCTGACTAAAACATAATTACCTCAAGTTGTGGTTGGTAATACAAACATACTGACTTAATTTTAGCCTTCACTGAGCAAATGAACTTTATCAAAAGAGACCGTTGCCAAACTATTTTACTGGGTAATTTGGTTACGCAGGTTATCTCGTTCCCAGTGTGTGGAATAGGGACACACACCTATTCTTGAAGGTCTGTTATTACTGTGTTTATGGTTCTAGTAGTCCTTGATTCAAGTAAGTGTATCTTCGTGTACACAGTATATTTACTACTTGTTCAAGCCCCAGTGTTGTCTGAGGGGGTCGCTGATTATTTTTTCTTAAAAATAGCTCAGCTCTTGGGATTCCTTTCATGGCTACTCCCATGGCATGAAGCTTCAATCTTGATGTTACTGAGGTCAGACCACCAGTTCGCTTCAGGTGATTTTGTCATCGTGTGCCAACACAGAGAGCAAACTGCTGATGGACACACTGCAATTCGGCCTTTTATTGTCATCATTCCTCAGTAGCCATGGGGAGCAATCTTTTGGGAAAGGCTGTGTGTTCAACATCCCTAAAAAGACAGATGTGGGAAATTATTACCTGCGAAATAGTGCATGTTCTTACACCTCTCTGGCCCTTCGTGGTTTTCTGCTGGGAAACCCAGAACGCTGATTCGGACACTGGAGAGTGAAGCCGGACAGCAGGCAGGGAGGGAGGCACACAGCAACGCGATCACCAGCACGCTGCCACTTCACACGCAACCTGAGTTTTCAAAGTGAAATACTGTTATACGTTGTAAGTGAACACATGGCTTTTAGGACAACTGTTAGGAGGAAAGTGATTACTGTTATAAATAACTAACTAACTCTCTCTGATTTACTGTGCTTTTCATTTACATTCCCCAAATTCCCAGCATCTTATCTACCTGAAAGTTTCAGCAAAAATTCTGGTACTATTTGACCCTTCTTTATCATGTTACTTCCACCTAGATAAACTATCACACTTTTTCCTTTTGAAGTACTGACATTTTCTCTCACTCATTTTTTTTCTCCAAAGACTACTTTGTTGAGTAGATAAGACTGCAGAGATAAGACTACAATTATTCTAAGCTCTTCAATTTATTATAAGTAATTTAGTGTTCAAACTTTTGAATCAAGCCATATCTGACAGCTGCTAAGAAATCATACTTCTGTAACTATCAAAAATAATTTACCTTAGTCTGTTACAGTATTCTTTTTTTCTTTAATTTTTTTTTATTTTTTGTAGAGACGGGGTCACGCTCTTGCTCAGGCTGGTCTCGAACTCCAGAGCTCAAACGATCCTCCCGCCTCGGCCTCCCAGAGTGCTAGGCTCACGGGTATGAGCCACCGCACTTGGCCCTGTCACAGTATTCTTAAAATGAAGCTTACAAGTCAGCTTCATTAAATACTAGGAAAAATTATTACTTAAAACATTTTCCCCTAGTATGTTTCTTAAAAGACAAAGAGCAAACAATCTACTTGGTACAGAATCAAGGATATATTTTCCTATTCACACTGAATTACAGAATGTAGATTTCAAAAACAATGGCTGTTACTGAAACCTTTGAGGCTATTTGTTAAAATTAATGCTCAGAGCAAGGCAAATTTTCTATTTCGATAGCTCCTTATACTAAATCTGGCTGTAGACTTTATTTCAGTAAAACTTTACTCACCAAGTATTTCATTATGAGTAGCTAGAATCAAAGATTACATGGTAAAAAGGTTGATATAAGTCCTATATCCTAGATATAGCTATAAAGATAAATCCTTTATAATTTAAAAACATTTATCTTAATAAACATTTATTTTTACTTATAAAATAAAGATACACAGAGGCCTTCTCTTCCTGGTTCCTCCTGGAGTAGGGAAAAGCTGGGTTGAGAGGGTGAAAAAGAAAAAAAAAAAAATAAGGATACACAGAGAAACTAGTTTTGAAGCAACAAAAGACTACAATTCCGCACTCTAAAAAGCGACTGCCCCAAATTCCTTGATATCTACCTCCAAGAAGTGAGCAAAGAGCAAGGTGTATGTGTTTAATCACTTAGAGAAATGGTTAAGCAAGCTCATGGTATTAAATTTGCTTAAAAACTGGCTGGGAGCAGTGGGTCATGCCTATAACCGCAGCACTTTGGGAGGCTGGAGTGGAAGGATCGCTTGAGGCCAAGAGTTCAAGACCAGCCTGGGCAAAATAATGAGACCCTATCTTTACAAAGACAAACAAACACATAAACAAAAAAAGCTGGGCGTGGTGGCATATGCCTGTAGTCCTAGCCGTTAGGGTGGCTGAGCCAGAAAGATCATTTGAGCTGGGGGATTGGAAGTTTCCTTGAGTTGTGCCATTGCATTCCAGCCTGGGCAAGAGAGAGAGACTAGCTCAAAAAAAAAAAAAAAAAAAAAAAAAAAATTTTTTTTTTGCTTAAAAAATAATCAATAAAAACGATTATTCTGTGCTAACAACAAAAATCAAAATTCTCCATTTATTACTCTTTAAATCATAAAGATCAAATTGCAATTGGAACCAATAAAATATATTCGTGATTAAAAAAAAATCACAGGATGCCTAATCAGTTTCCTTTAACAAGGCAATGAAGAACTTAATGCTCATGTGCAATACAGAATCTTAATTTTTTTATTTGTAGGAAAAACTGGACAAATTTCCCTCCCCATTAAGGTGTCACAAGAAATTAGGTAATAAAGGGAAAAATGTAAATCCTGAAGTCATCTAGTGCTTTTCTCACAATCCCAAACAACAAAGAAAAAGGGTTCTCAGGTTTTGAAATCTCTGTATACGTTACAGATGTGCAAGAAAGCTGCAGATTTCTTATCAGTTACAAGTTTTAAGTTCTAAAAATGTCCTTCCTCCAGGGAAAGCCCATGTGATCAATTACTGAACCAAATTACACAACTCCACTTCAACTACTTTAAAACTGGTGTGCTTAGTCTAAAAACCTTGAGAAATAGAATTAATCTTGTTTTCACAGTACCGCAGTAGCTAGTCTAGTATTTAGAACCACCACCCGCCCTTTACATTAGAGTACCTTCCCTAGCTGTCTTTACAACGGTCTGAAACAACAAATTGTTTACTGTAAATACTATATTTTAGTAGATAAATATATAAAGACAAATCAAAAAGTCTCTAAAAGAATAAAGTATCTTAGCCCTCTGTATATCAAACCAGAATCTGAAAGGTAAAATAATGTACATTATTTTCAAATATACAAACTGTGCTAAAGTAAAAAAAAAAAAAAAAAAAGTAAAAAAAAATGTATAGTCAAAATACTCCAAAAACATACATTAATACCTTGAGAGTATACTCAAAAGTAAACCAGTGTGGGCCGGGCGCGGTGGCTAATGCCTGTAATCCTAGCACTCTGGGAGGCCGAGGCCGGTGGATCGCTCAAGGTCAGGAGTTCAAGATCAGCCTGAGCAAGAGCGAGACCCCGTCTCTACTAAAAATAGAAAGAAATGATCTGGACAACTAAAAATATATATATAGAAAAAAATTAGCCGGGCATGGTGGCACATGCCTGTAATCCTAGCTACTCGGGAGGCTGAGGCAGGAGGATTGCTTGAGCCCAGGAGTTTGAGGTTGTTGTGAGCTAGGCTGACGCCATGACACTCTAGCCCGGGCAACAAAGTGAGATTCTGTCTCAATAAAAAAAAAAAAAAAAAAAAGTAAACCAGTGTGACTTCAGGATTTACCCACACAATCAGTGAGAGTAATCAGAAAGTATAGTTTTGGTAATGGTGCAGTAGTTGTTATAGAATATCAAATAAACCTTAGGATATTATCAGATAATAATTTTTGTATTACAAGATGTGAATTTACCATCTGTAAGTAGCAATGTTTTCTACTGTATGTAAACATCTAAAGTTTGGATGATTACCATCATGCACAACTGGGCTTAAAGACATATAATGTTTCTTATTTAGTATTTCTTTTGACATCAAACCATTTTCTAAATTTTAATTACCAAAAAATAAGTCTTTCCAACAAATCTCTTTTTGAATGTTTTCCAAGGTCTGTACAAGTAGAGTTATTAGCTGCTGCTTAAACTATTTGTGCATTTTATTGTTGATTGAGTATAAAAAATGACTCTACAACCCTGAATTCTTCTCTCCCATAACTAGTGACTCAATTCACTCCAAACCCATACACATAAGTTAAGCACGATGGGGCCTTTTTCTTTTACAGGAAACTCAGCTCTGTATTTATTTGAATGCTATGATACCAGAACTGAAAGTTGGCACACAAAGCCTAGCATGCTGACTCAGCGCTGCAGCCACGGGATGGTGGAAGCCAATGGCTTGATCTATGTTTGTGGTGGAAGTTTAGGGAACAATGTTTCTGGGAGAGTGCTTAATTCCTGCGAAGTTTATGATCCTGCCACAGAAACGTATGTATCCGTTTAAAACTCTTATTTCACAGTGAATTGTATTCTGTAAGCTCAATAGAAGATGTTAAAAGGCAGAAGGAACCCAAGAGAAGAATTCAGTTGTTTGTTTGTTTTAAGACAGAGTCTTGCTCTGCTGTCCAGAGTCTTGCTCTGTGTCCAGTCACAGCTCACTGCAACCTTGAACTCCTGAGCTCAAGCAATCCTCCTTTGTCTGCTTCCTGAATAGCTGGGACTACAGGTGCATGCCACCACGCCCAGCTAATTTTTTTTAAATTTTTTAGAGATGGGG
>CAUYSK010004738.1:0-16859 GCA_963575035.1 Avahi laniger | reverse complement strand
GGGGCTGCTGCTTTCTAGCCCAGACCCCTCAGCACCCAGACACGGGTGAGACTCCATCTCCCTCTAACTCGGCCACCCAGCCATGCCGGGGGTGGGTAACCTTTTGTTTCAGGAAAGCCCCAATTTCCTTAACAGTCTCTTATCACCCCCCACCGGCCAGACAAGTGTCCTATAGATACAGCCCTTGGGCTCTGAAATCCACGTCTCAATTCTCCGCCTGCAAAGGCTCGGTCAGACCGTGTGTCCCAGTGTGGCCTGGGCAGTGGGGAAGGTGACCACATAACGAGGCTCCTCGCGGTGCCAAACAGGGCCTCCTGGTTCTGCGGAGGTGAGGGGGGGCTGCATTCCCGGATGAGGCGTGTGGAGCACCTGAGTCACCAAGGCTGCCCCCTTCAGAAAGCCCCTACCCTGAGACGTCCCATCCTAGGCCTGGTTAGCAGCTCTGGAGTCCTCTCCTGGGTGGCTCTAGCTCATCTCCAGGCTCAAGGGTCTCCTCCTGCCCTGTCCTGCAGGGTAGTGACAGGGTTGTGCTCTCTTGTATCTGTCCTCAGGCCCGGGCAGCAGGGGCATGGAATCGCCCCCTGGAGAGAGGTGACACGCAGGTGCAGAAGGCGAGGAGTTAGACTAAAATGTCCTGCTGAGCCCCTAGAGAACGTGGGGACTATTGCTCTGCCAGGCCAGAGCCCAACACCTCATGTGACACCGCCACGGCCTCACGAGTGACCTTCCCAGGGAAGGAGCCCAGCCAGGACCCCGCCAGCTGCCCACCCTCTCTGTTCTACCGTCTCCATCTCTCCCAGGGCTAAGGTGTTCTCAGCCACTGCACACCGGCCCCCGCTGGTGTTGACTCTGCAGCCCCCCATGGTGGCTGGCACCATGCCTGGGGGCCCGCTGGCCAGCTGTGCAGAAGGTGCCCCGAGAATGACCAGCCTGGGCCACAGAAGGACATCGCCCTGGCATCCCTGGCCTGGCAGAGGCTGAGTGGGTTCTCACCGCCAAGCAGGTCTGGTATCCACTGCCGAAGTCAAAGCGGCACTGCTCGTCCATTGTGTAGTCAACCCCAGGCAGCTCCGGGGGCCGGGGCCAGGTGGCCTCAAAGGGGTCGTCGAGGAGGCAGTCGTAGGAACTGTCAGTGGAGGCAAGGGTGAGGCAAGCCAGTGGCAGGAAGCCCCACACTCGCCTTTCCCGGGGGCTGGGGTTCTAATGAGCAGGGAAGGCCTGCAGGAATCCGCACATGCCACCCTGTGCTCAGAGCTGTCCCTTCTGGGGAGGACAGGCTGCCCTGAGCATTGCCCTCACTTAGGACCTTGCTTTCCCGGTAACTGGGTCCCGGAGGGCTCTGTTTGCGGCCAGGGGCAAGGCCACCCAGGACTGCAGTTAGGAGCTCAGCTTGTGGCTGGCTTAGAGAGTCAGTTCTGCTCACATTAGAGGGACATGCTATGGCCAAGATTAAGGGTTGATTCATGGACAATTTGAGGGCTCATTCTGCACTGAAAGAGGAACAGTCAGCCCACCACGCAGAACGTACACCGGGCAGGCTGCCCTGGCCAGCTCCCCACTCCACTCCCCTTCTCAGGCCTTGAGCTCCTGAGTCTGACCCCTGTTTTGTACCTGAATGTCCATGAAGACCCTGGAGCTGACCAGCCACACCAGAGTTGGGTGCACGGGGCTGGGGCCAGGGATGGGTGGGGAGGTGGGGGAGCAGGGAGCACCGTTCAGCATGCCTGTCCCTCTGGAGCCTCAGAGAGAGAGGGACTCAGCCCTGCCCAGTAGCTCCTCATCTTTAGCATGCATAAGTACCACCTGCAATGCGTGGGAAACCCAGGTTCCTCGACACAACCCCGGCAAAATCCTGCAAGTGGTCACCTGAGCACGCAGGGAAACACTAGGCTAACCCACCTGTGATGCTAATGGGCGTGTGTAGGTGGGGAGACAGGGGGGTGGAGGCGCTGACTTGGGGAAGACAGCCAGCTCTGAGACCTCTGCTCAGACCGGCCGGCTGTGGGCACCCCCGTCCCAGCCCCGAGGGCGGAGATGACCTACGGGAGGTAGCGGCTGAGCTCCAGCTTGCTGCAGCGGGACCAGTGGAAGCGGTGGAAGGCAGCCTGCACCAGGGGCGCCATGACGCTGCCCAGGCTGGTCTCGTCCGCGCAGCCATTGCCCTGGCCGTCGTGCTCCATGCCGAGCCTGGAACCGGAAGGCAGAGGGGCCCTGAGCCACCCCGGGGAGCCTGCCCCTGGGAAGGCAGGCAGGCCAGCCAGTGGTGGGAGACCCTGGCCTCAGTTTCCCAGCCATGCAGCAGAGAGGATCAACCCTCTCTCGCCAAGGCTGCTGGGTGGAGGCTGCCCCCAGTGATGTTGGGCTCATCCTGCCCTCCAGGCCTTTGCAGCCCTGTTCTCCACTCCCGACACCTGCCCCTCCTAGAGCCCCACCCATGAACTCACAGCTTCCAAGGCCAGCTCAAGCCCTACTTGGACACCTGCCCTGTGGGCTGCCCTCCATAGCAGAGGCCACCTGTCCCGCCATTAACGACTTGCAGCCATTCGCTGTCTTCCCACCAGGTCGAAGAGGTGGTGCAAAGACGGGGTCTCACTCAGTTTGATTGGACCTCATTTACTGAGCCCCTCTGTGTGCCACTTCTCAGGTTTCTCCAAGACCCTGCAGGATGGGCACAGAGCTCTGCATGTGGCAGGCACCTACCTAATGACAGTTTACACTGAAATGTCTGCTCTTTACACTTAGTATTTAATGCCAAATTAAATTCTAGTTTCTTAAATATGAGTCTAATTTCTTAAATATTCCCAGGTGGCTGCATCTGGCCTTGCCCACCAGGCAGACTTACAGGAGCCTAAGCTTGACCTTGTCTCTTCACTGGGGGGAAGGGAGTCAACTCGGAGGTCTCCCTGGTGTCAGCCCCCATGACCCAGGTGTGCAAACGAGGCCCCACCTGCCTCCAGGCACAGAGCTGGCATGAAATCCAACAGGGCTGATAGTGTCCCTTGGCCCTGCTTTTGTGGACACTGGACAGTGGCTTATTTGTCTCCACCCAGCACGTGGCTTCTTGAGGGCTTCTCTGCCCTGTTCTCTACCATAGCCCCATCCCTAGGACAGGGCCTGGCCCACAATAGGTGCTCAAGAAATACTGGCTGGATGAATAAATGAACATGGTCTAAACAAAATCCGAGCCCTAGGATCGGGCAAGCCAGCCTTCTGCCTGGCCCGACCCCTGAGCCTAAGTGAGGCTGTCGGCGATGGGCCAGTGAGTGCTGAGCACCAGGGTGGGCTGGGACGGGCCTCAGAAGGGCCTCAAGGTGTGGACGGGACAGAGGGAAGCCAGGGATCGAGACCACGCAGAGACAGCAGGCCCCTGCTTGTGATGGGGACACTGCTACTGGCCTGCCCAAAGGCAGGGCCACGTCTGGTGTCCCATGGCCCTGGGATTTGGAGGCTGGGCCCAAGGCGGGCCGGAGCTGCTGCCCAGGCCCCTCGGCTCCCTCCCACTCAGGGCAGGGCCTCCGCGGGCAGCTCCAGGAGGCCACACCTCAGGGACAGGCCAGCTCCTCTGGCACCTCCCAGGACACTGGGACTGGGGCCTGAGCTGAGGCGAAGCCTCCCACAGCCACAGAACTCCTCAGAGCTCACAGCCCACAGCCCCACCCACCCTGCCGGTGCCACTTACACGTGGCCGGTCTCGTGGGCCACCACGAAGGCCGAGGAGAAGCCATCCTCGTGGTTAAGGGCACAGCTTCTCAGGGGGTGGCACATGCCTGTGACGGGCGCGTACCCTGCCGGGGAGAGCGAGAGAGGGCAGGGGAGGTCACGGCAGGCAAGGTAGGACACGCCGAGGTCTGTGCCCAGCCCGGCCACCTGGTCAGTGCCAGAGGGCCCCTGGAGGAAGAAGGATGCTCGCAAAGTTCCAGCCAGCAGAGCGAATCCGGGCCAAGCTGCCCCCACATGCTAAGGCCGGATGGCTTCCCTGCTGGCCTGCGGCTTCCCAGGGTCTGCAGCCCCGCTCTGGACCAGGCAGTGGGACATCCATGGAGTCCGCACACACTCCACTTCCACACCACCTCCCTCCAGTCCCACAGTCAGTCATTCAGTCAACAAACAAGCTTCGAGTGCTTTCTGAGCAGGAGTCGGGGTGGCACCGAGTTAGATCCTATGGGGAAAACAGTGAGAGCGCAGATCCAAGCCCAGCCCTACACTTAGAGAACTGTGGTTTAGCAGGGGGCTGATCAGGTGGGCCCAAAGGGCTAGAACTCAAGGAGCAAGTGGGGGTGCAGGGGCGATTTGGGATTTGGGGCTTCAGAGATTTAGGATAAGAAACCCTTCGGGTAGGCAGGGCTGGCCGACTCATTTCTAGCATTAAAGCAGAAAGAAATAGAAAGTGCTCCGCGGGGAGCCTGGAGATTCGGTCTGAGTCTCAGATCTGTCTCTTCTCTGTTGAGGGACATGGGCAAGCCTCTTCACTACTCATGTCTCAGTTTCCCCGTATGGGAAACAGGGTGATCAAAGCTGCACATGTTTGCAGAGTGCTCACAGCTGTCAACACTCTGTCACAGACATTTCATGCACCCCTTGGCGCTGTTAGCCACCCTGAAATGCAGGAAGGCAAATGTCACCATGTTCCCCATTGGACAGTGGGGAGAATCCCGGGAGGTGAGGAGCTCTGGGTCCCCGGGCCAGCGAGGCAGAGCACAGACTTGCTTTTCTGCAGCCCACACAGGCCCCACCCTAGGTGCCCACAGTCTGCCACACGGACAGAGGGACCCAGTGTGGGCAGAAGCACCTTGGAAACTACTGAGGGTCTTCAGGCAGCTGAGCTCCGGGAAGGCAAGCACAGGGGGCCTGACCACTCACAGCAGCCTGCAGGCTCCACCAAGCTAGTGGGGACCACTTTACTTCCCCTGGTCCCCAAGAAATCATTCCAAAGAAGTCATGCCCACCATCCAGGTCCTGACCCTTCAAACCTCCCCAGACAGAGCCCATCCGTCTCCAGGCCCAGCCCCGGGCCTCTGCCTTGCAGTCTGCACACACCTGGCCACGGCAAATACAGTACCTTGCATACCTGAGGGCCCAAAGTTCTGCCGTGTGAGGAAGACAACGTGGTCGTGGTGCTCTGCGTGGCCGGGGTCCTGGCGCTGCTGGGAATGCGCCCAGCGACACACCTGCTCCAGGCTGCGTGAGGGGTTCCCACGCTCGATCAGGCTCAGGGACTGTAGGGGCCAAGAAGAGGGTCAGAGCCCCAGGACCCAGAGGCCTCTCTCTTTCCACATACGGGTGGGAACACCGAGGCCCAGGGGACTGCAGTACACATCCCGTGGTCATCAGCTGTCCCCACTCCGCTGCCACGCACAGTCCTCCCCGCTGCAGCGAATGCGCACATGCCCCGCACGGAGCCCAGATGCGCTGGGGGGAGTTGACCCCACGACTTCCAATCCCCTCTCCTAACCTGCAGGGCAGATGCTGTTTGGGTGTCTCCCCTATACTTGAAGTTCACTGTCTCATTTGTCACAACAGCCCTTAGAGGAAAGTTCCATTGTTCCCCCATTTGGCGGAAAATAAGAGACTAGTCTAAGATCGCAGAGCCTGGGGCACTGGGCTCAACTACCACAGGGCTCGCCCCACTCTCAGCCCCGTTGTCCCCCCATTCCTCCCGGCCACCAGGTGCGGGATCATCAGCTGCTCACCTCGAGCGACCCCCTAAAACCCTGCTTCCCACCCCCACCGGCCTCCACCACTGAGGCTGCCATCCCAGTGGCTTCAGGGCTCTGATTCTGGACATGAAGTTTCCTGGACGCTTGTCCCTCCCGCCCACCCAGAGCTGGTCCAGTGTTCTGGCCCCACCGCCCTTCCCCCTGTAGCCCCTGCCTGAGGACACGGGGTTTACCTGGCGGTAGCCCACCATGATCAAGCGGACAAGGGCAATGTTGATGTGGACCCCCAGGGACTCGTCATGGTAGACCTCATCCACCTGCAAGAGACTGCAGTGAGAGGGGAAGCAGACATCCGCCACAGGCCTGCCAGTGCCAGGGATGGGGCTGGGTACCTAGCACATGGCACCCGCTCCAGCCCCACCGTGGCCTTACCAGGCAGGCATTCTTGTCCCTTCTCCACAGTTGGAGAAATGGGCTGAGAGGGGCAAAATGACTTGCCCAAGGACACATGGCTACCAAGCCGCAGAGGTGGGATTCCAACCCCGCAACTCTGACCAAGACTCTCACCCTTCCACGTCTTCGAAGCGCCTCTCCCAGAAGTGACACCCAGACCAGGCAACCTCAGGCCACTCGTCCTAACATCCCTGTGAACCTTTCCAATCGCCCCTGCATGATGTCTGCCCTAGAGTGCCCCGGCACTGGGGAGGCAGCAGGGGGCACTTCTCTAGGGCACATCCGGGGAAAACGTGCTCAGGGCCCTTGGAGGAGCAGCAGCACCTGGGAGCTTGTTAGAAATGCAGAGTCCGGCCAGGCCCGGTGGCTCACGCCTGTAATCCTAGCTCTCTGGGAGGCCGAGCGGGCGGATCGTTCTGAGCTCAGGAGTTCGAGACCAGCCTGAGCAAGAGCGAGACCTCGTCTCTACCAAAAATAGAAAGAAATTAACTGGACAGCTAACACTATATATTGAAAAAATTAGCCAGGCATGGTGGCTCATGCCTGTAGTCCCAGCTACTTGGGAGGCTGACGCAGGAGGATCGCTTGAGCCCAGAAGTTTGAGGTTGCTGTGAGCTAGGCTGACGCCACGGCACTCTAGCCCGGGTAACAAAGTGAGACTCTGTCTCAACAAAAAAAAAAAGAAAGAAATGCAGAGTCTCAGGCCCCACCCAGGCCTCTGCAATCAGGATCTGCATTTGAACAAGATGCCCAGGTGATTCTTATGCATGGTCAAGTTTAGGGAGCACAGCTCTAGATAATCCCTTCCTCTCACAGGCCCAGGGACCTGTGGGGTGGTGCCTTGCACAGTCCTTTCCACGACTCTGCTCAGGAAGCCCCTGGACAGTGTCCACGGGAGGCAGACACTCAGCCTCTGCTTGTCTACCCCCAAAGACGGGAAGCTCACTCTCTCCCGAGGACACCCAACTCCCGAGTTGTTCTAGTGGACACTCCAGCTTTTTTGTATTAAATAACTTTTTTTCCTGAATGTAAAACATTTCACTGTAAAAAAAAATTAAAAACTACAAAAAAAAGAAGAAAATTAAATCACCCACACTACTATTAGTCAGATATATAATAACCACAGCTAACATGCTTCCTGCCACGTGTGTACATGCATGTGTCTTGTTTTACAAATTGGAATCATACTGAATAAACCATCTGTATTTTGCTTGTTGCGTGGAACGTTATTCTGTGTATTTAAGAGCATAATTTCCAATGTCTGCGTGTGGTGGGCCATCACTTATGTAACTAATTCCCTAGTTGGACCTTGAAAGACTTAGAGAGAAGTAACTTGCCCAAAAAGAGTATGGGCAAGTTGGGTAACCACTTGCTCAGTGGGTTAGTGTTAATACACAACAATGGTGAAGCAATGCAGCTACTGGGAGTCCTGGATTCAAATCCCAGCTCTCCCCTTATGAGCTGGGTGACTTGGAGCACAGCAGGTAACCCTTAAAAACCTCTGTCTCTTTTTCTGCAGAATGAGGATAGCAATGGCTGTCACAGGGCTGGCATGGATGAACATGTGGGAACCACAAGTGCATCACACAAAGCACAGAGGCCCAGAGGCACGATCAGTGGTCAGTGACGCAGGCAGCAGCGGAATCCAGCCTGGGACTCCTGCCTGCATGGCTTCCCAGGAGCTGGGGTGGCGCCTCACGCTCTTCTCACCACTTCCATCTCACTGTGCACTTCAGCCGTCAATTCTCTTGTACTCATAAACAGAGGAACCAACCTACGACCCACAAAGGGGCTGTTGTCCACCACACGGAGAGGAACAGCGCTTCCAACCACACACGCGTGACAGTCCCACAGGGAGGGGAGAGCCAGGAGAGGAACTGGAGACACGCTCCGGGGCTGACACTCCCGCCCCCCGGGCCAGCCAAGGACAGAGCCAGGCTGTGGGCACAGAGCTGCGGCAGCAGGAGCTGCGTGCGCCACGGAGCCCCAGCCCCAGCCCACCCTCCCCGGTGCCCAGGACTGGCAGCCGCCCCAGTTCATGAATGGGCAGTCTCAGAGCGGCCAGCATCAGGCTTCCGCCACGGGCCTTCCTGGCGCCCGTGTCTGGATCCAACTGAGTAGGGAGACCAAAGACCAGCAGCCGCTGTGGGAAAACAGCTCCCCACCAACACCCCACCACAGGAATGACGCCAGTCCTCCTTCCCGCCCACCCCCTCCGCAGCAGGAGTAAAGGTTTCATGCGAGCGAAACGCTCCAATGCAGAGAGACGATGTCCTTCTCGACCCACGCGCCCTGGACTTATCCTAGGAGGGACCGTGGGATGGAGGAGTGGGGCAGTCGGTCACAAACACATACCCCCCAGTGGAATTCCAACCTAAGGATTCTTTGCCAATCATGGAAATGGTCGTCGATGATCACGCAATAGAAACCACTCTTAAATAGCCCTGCCTTCCCCGCCCCTCCAACACCAGAGCACGACCTGCTGGGCTGTGGCCAGCGCTGTGGACCTCCCTGATGTGTGCTGTCTCAGATCAAGGACGGTCACAGGCAAGGCACACTCTGCACAGCCACATCTGTGCCCCACGCATACACATGTGAGCCCGCTGGTCATCCTCGGGGCAGAGGAAGAGAGGAGTCACTGGACATTTGGGTGGTGGCATCTGCTGGGTCCCTGGGCATTTGGAAGTACCCCAGGGCTGCTGTCGTCCCCCACACATCTCACCTGTGGGGTGGACCATGCAGATTGCTGCTGGAATCCTGCCATATTACTCACTTCTGTCCCTCACTCAACTGGCCAAATCCACTCATCAAGGTCTCCAATGACCCTTGCTTCCATGGCTGCCATCTCCAGCCCAGGACGTTGGGAGGTCTTTACAGTGGGACTGGGGGCTGCTGCCTCTCTGGACGGGAGGCAGAACTGAGCCGAGCCCACCTGGCCCACACTGGTGGGGGTTGGGTGGGGCCTCCTGGTGCACCTCCCACTCCCAGGTAACTGGCCCACATGCAGAGGCTAAGTCTCTCCTGGAGAGACCACTCAGCACTCAGACGCCACCTGGAGACCAAGCTTCAGGTGACTGGTGCACCGAGCTCTGCAGCACAGACCCCACACGCCACACTCCAGGATCTGGAGAAAAGGGAGACGTCTGCACGTGGCGGGAGGGCTCAGGGATGTCTCGCTGGAGGAGCTGGGATGGTCCCTGGGCCAAGAAGCTTAGGGCCCTTAGGAGGAGACGGCAGAGGCTTGAGCAGGGGAGAGGAAGGCAAGAGCTGCGTGGTGCTGCCAAGAGAACCCCGGGGTCGCTGGCAACCAAAGTAACTGAGGCCAACAGCTTCGGTCTGAATGTGTGCCCCCAAATTCCCGTGTCGAAACCTAACCATGAGGTGACAGCATTAGGAGACAGGGCCTTGGGCAGAGCGCTCCCGAATGGAACTCGTGCCCTTATAAAAGAGGCCCCAGAGAGACCCTCACCCTTTCTACATGCGCAAATGCAGTGGGAAGGCGCCATCTATGAGCCAGAAAGTGGCCTCTCACCAGACACCACACCTGCCAGCCACTTGAATTGGGACTTCCCAGCCTCCAGCACTGTGAGAAATCAATTTCTGCTGTTTATATGCCACCCAGTTTATGGTATTTATTCCCCATCTGACAGAGAATTTCCTCCCAGCCAGGGCTCACCTGCCTCCTGTAGTGAGGAACCCTCAGCCGCCAGAAAGTTCTTCCGCGCCAGGAGCCCCATCCAGCCTTCCCATCCACCTCCTCCCCTTGAAGTGTCACTGAGCATGTCCGGTCCCTTCCTGGGGACAAATGGTGACCACAGTCTCTCAGGGACTTCTCTCTAAGCACATCTCAGTCAGAGAGGAAATCTCGCAGGCAGCAAGAAAGCGCACGCGGCTCACTCACCGAGCAACAGCCACCGGGTTGGGAGTCGGTTTGCAACAATGGAAGACACTACATTAATACTATCAAAGCACCGCGACAAAGAAACCACCGACCTGAATCCCACACCCGGCAGAACCATCTTTTAAGGACTATGTTGAAATGAAGATATTATCAAATTAACAAAAACTGAGACTCCACTGAAGTCTGAGACTCCACTGAGTCTCCACTGAAGACACTGCGAAGAAGTGGGAAATGACCCCAAAAAGAAAGCCTTAGGTAAAGAAGGAATGAATAGTTTGGAGGCTGTGATAGGAATGGGGTTCAGTGATGAGAAATAGTTTGGTCTTTTCTTATACTAAGTAAGGATACTAAAAATAAAGTGCTTCTATTTTACCTCCTTTTCTCCTCCATTAAAAGAAAGGTAGGGTTGGGCCTGCCCTTCCCAGTCCCCTGGTCCCGGCCTCTGGGCCCCTGGCATGCTCCCCTACCCGACTTCTACTCTCCCCAGCCCTTGCGCAGAAACTTCAGTGGCTTTGCCTCGGCTAGAGCTTCTTGGAGGCTTTGCACGGGCCAAGGCAGTGGCTGGACAGGGCTGCCATGTCCAGGGGCCTGGCCCTGTCAGCCTTGGCCCTCCATGGCTGCCTCCCAAATGCCTAGGGCAGGCAGGAAGGCCAGGGGGCCAGCTCAGGGGAGCTTAGGGATTGCTTCCCACGGGTGGGCACAGACAGGACGGCTTCAAGGCACACCCACGGGGCAGAAAAGAGCAGTGTGTCCAGTTCTCTCACTTCTCACCTCTGAGCCAAGCGCAAAGTCACCCCTGCCAGGACCCCCAGGTAGGGTTCAGCATACATATTGGCCTGAGATAGCCAACGGGTGTGTACCAGAAAAACAAACAAAAGTCAGGACTATCCCTGGCCAAGGGGGGAAGAGAGCAGAAGGGGAGGATGGGTAAAGAGTGTGGGATTGCAGGGAGGCTCTGCTATTCCCTGAGCACCTACTGTGTGCCAGGCACTGTGCCAAGCACTTGGCATACAGCTGCACAGCAACCTCGTGGGAAGAGGAATTATTTCCATCTCATAGGCAAGAAATCTGAGGTTAAGTGACATACCCAAGGCCACCCAGCTGGAAGAGGGGAGGCCGGGATTTGAACTCAGATCTCTGTGACTCTAAGGCCTCTACTCTTAGCCACTGTACTCAGCTGCTGTCCGGGACCAGTTTCTGTGGCAGGGCACTGGGGTGGGCTTTCTCTAGCCTGGAAGAGAATTCAAGGAGGAGAGTTCACGACTCAGAGGAAGAAGGCGGGTCCATTTCCTAGCCCGCAGGCCTGGCTCGGTGGACCAGAGCCTGAAGAACAGCAGGTAGAGTGGAGCTTCCGGGGGCCTGGGGTTTGCAGGGCAGTGATCATGAACATGCTACTCCATCAGGACTGTTGAGCTCATCAGATCTGTATTTCCTCCTCCTGGGCCTCCTGGCTAGGGTGGGGACATGGAAAGAGTCCTGTCCTCAAACAAGTCCCAGACTCACGGCGATGAGTGGCACTGAGACGGAGAAGACCGGCCGGCGGGGGTGAGATCAGGGCAGGCCAGAGGAGCCAGCGGGGAGGCCCTGTGCTCCTGGGCCCGAACACAGGGCAGCCGAGGAGGGACAACGGCGGGGGAAACGCCTTCTAAGTCAGGGATGGAGAGGAGAGAGTGACCCGGGGCTGGAAGAAATGGGCAAAGGGTGGGAAGAGAGGCTGGCTCCAGGATGCCTTGACCACATTCTCCGGGCCTTCTGGAACCTGCCTTGGAATATTCTCCTTCTGTCAAACGTGTACTCTGACTTCTGGACCCCAAAAAGCCTTCCTTGGTTCCAAATGCAGGTGGAGGTGGGTTCTCCACTGGCGGCTCGCCAGGGAGCAGCAGTAAGAACCCTTCCCTTGGCAGGTTTCCTCACTAAAGTTACCTTCTGTCCCCCGCTTCCACACTGAACTCTTTAGAAGAAAGTCACTACATGCAGCTCACGCTCAAGGAGTGGGCAGTTAAAATCCGCCTCCTAAAGGATGCGGAATATACATTAATAATTTGGGATTCTTCTGCATGGAGGGATGCCGCTTCTCCCCGACTTATTTATTCAATCGTTTATTTATTGGCATGGACCTATGTTTATTATATACTCTGGGTTATAATTCAATACTACACGATTGATTCTGCTGCTCAAATTGTCCCGGCTTTGGCCATGGAGAGCTCTTTCAGTTGGCTCCTGTGTCCCTTAAACACACCCTACTGTTTTTTTGTTTGTTTTGCACTTTGTTACCTTCTGGTACGACAAGACGCTCCAGGCTCATCTTGTATGTTCCCTGCCCGGTTCCTAGAGTCAGCCACTTCTCCAAAGCCCACCAAGGAGAATGGCACGCCACCCCCGTTTTCATGGTGAGAAAGCACGCCCAAAGCAATGGAGAGGTTTGCCCAGGGACAGCGATCACAGCCAGAGGTCAGGCCCAGGCCTCCGAAGACCTTCCCTGGGCCCTTACTGCCTCTGAATGTGGACAGAATGGGAGCAGCATTACTTGAAGACAGGGGAATGGCCACAATGACCTCTCCTGCCCTTTTTCAGTCCCAGGACATGCAGTCTCAACAACAAGGTACGTGATGATTGCAAACCACGTGCTCCAACACTCAGCACACCCGAGACACACCGCATTCCATCCGTCTGAGAGGTGCTTTTCACATTTATAATCGCTGTTGGCCAGGTGGCACTTGTGGTGTGGCTGCCACCGCCTGTGCAAGCAAGAACCTCTGTGTTATTCCTGGTGGCTTCTCAACCACAACCCCACATCATTCAAGTAATGAACTATCCGTGGAACTGAAGTTTATGTTTGCAGCCAGACTAAAGCTTCTGGGACAGGAGTCTGTCTGTGATACTAGGCACACAACAGGTGCTCACTAAATGCTGAAAACTACCCCTTTATGTTTCAAAGTGCTCAAATGGGTCTCTAGTCCTGAGATTTGAAGAAACCTTAAGGAAAGTGACCCGGTACAGATGGGTAAACTGAGGCACGAAGAAAGACAAGTCTACCCGGGGGCCTCCAGCCTGTGAGAGAGGGAGAGGGAGGCAGTCCTTGCCCATCATCTGGAGCTGTATTAGTGTTTACAGCACATCCCCAGGTTAATGCAAAAGAAAAACGGGAGACAGGACAAGCGGACGGGTTCTCACAGCTGCCCTGCCAACCGCAGAGCCAAGGGCAGCATCAGATAATGTTGAGTGTTTCACTAACGCTTCTGGCCCCATCTCTGGGCTAGCACAATGGGACCATCCATCCTGGGAAACAGATCTCCTCTCTCCGATCCCACCAGGCCAGCCCAGGCCCTGGAGATCAGGATCAGAACCGGTCCCAGGCAGACAGGCCCTCCTTTTTATTGGTTCAGCGGAGATTCCCCTAGGGGAATCTGAGCTTCGAGCATCCCAGCCAAATAAAAGCTCCCACACAACGGACAGGATGAGCTGCTGGCCCCCTGGGAGGGAGAGGTTGCTGCGCCCACCTGCTCACCTTCCTGGGCCGGAAGTCTGGCTGACGTGGAAGCCCGGCCCCTGCGCCCCAGAGGAGCTGGGCTTCCCTAGTGGCAGCTCTGCCTCAACGGTACCCCTCACCCATCCCAGCCCTTTCTGTCCCCACATTCGCAGGGCAAGCCAGCAGTGAGCAGAAGACCCAGCCTCTAACAGCCTTCTGGAAGCTCAGAGAAGACAAGGACTCTCCTCACCCACTTTCTGGTAGGTTGCGAGAAGGAAGGTGAAACCAAGACTATCCAAACAGCAGTCTCCACAGGGCAGACCATATTTGGCCCTGGCCTTAGTGGCACGATCTTCCGTGCAAGCTGACGGTGCTCTCTGGCCAAGGCTTTGAGTCACGGGTCAGAGGTCAAGGGTCAAAAGTCAGAACGCGTTGATTTGGCCAAGAGGGCTAGAATGGGTCACGAGCTCACCTTCCTCCAACAGTAAAGTCCTGGGATGTGAGGAGGGACACCTCCCCCTCCCCCACCACGGGACAAGGGACAGCTGGGCACTGGCCTCCATGTCATGAACCTCAGGGCTTGGAAAGAACTTCCCACCCACTCCCACCACTTCCATGCTGTCTCTTCCAGCTCCAGATCTGAGGGCCTAACTAGCCCCCGGGCAAGCCCTGGGTACACCAAGTTTCAAAAGCACACTCTGCTCTCGGGAAGCACACGTCTCCTTCTAAGACCCATCTAAGACCCTCGTCCAATTCCCAAGGGAGCTGCCCCGTTCTGCTTCTGGAACAAGTTCCTGGTCACCCTCCCTACCATCTTCCAAACTTTGCTGCCTTCTACCCCTACGCCTCAGAGGTGGGTTTCATGTCCTGCTGTAGCCCCAAAGAGCACCCCTCCACCCCAGGCCACTCGGCCTGACCCTCTCTGAACCCGATCAGCCAGGGGCACACAGTGCCCAGAGCCCCACACGTGGAGCCTGCCCCAAGCAGCCACCCCAGGGACCGGCACAGCGCCACGGCCCCTCCAGGACATGCTCACGTAAACTCACTCGCGCTCCTGGGGTTGCCCTTGGGGTCCCGTTCTTGGCGTGTGAGGACCCATGTGAGGTTCCCATTGGAAATCCCAGAGCTGGTAAAAGGTCATTTTAAGCTGAAGATATTTGAAATTCAACAAATGCAGGAAGGAGACATCTCAGAGCTTCCCTTATCTGAATAGAAGCAGCAACTTCTGGGAAATGAGACTCCTGAGGGTCCCCCTCAAGAGCACATCACAGCCTAAGAAGAAGAAAGACCACCCGACCTGCACAAGCAAGCGTCATCACAAACTTTCCCATCTCCCTTGGTTCTCCTCAAAACCCCGTGTCTTTCCTAAAGACCCTATCTGTCCTTCCCACGGCAGCCTTTCCTCCCCTCCTTTCCCTCCCGACTAAATGACATATCAGCTGCCCACATTAGCCACCCCTTGGAGCTGCAACTTGTCCTTGAGCACTCCCACATGCAGGCAACTGGTTACTACACTCTTTTCTCTTGCTAATGTGTCTTTTGTTAGTTTAATTCACAGGCCCTTCAGTACCAAACATAAGAAGATGGAGACGATGTTGTTTTTCCTCCCTGACACCTGGGTCACCAGCCAGGGACTGCACTGGCTGGCAGGAGGTGGAGGGAAGACGGAGCCTGGCGTGGTCAGATGCCAGCCCTGCCGCCGCCGAGCAGTCGGGAGACCAGCTCAGGCCTGCCACACCATGGAACCCAGCTGCCGAGGACGTGCCTGCCAGGCTGAGGAGCCAGCCATGACTCCCCCAAGTCCCCCGTGGAAAACGCCCGGCCTGAGAAGCCTTCCATTCAGATCAGAACCGAGGCCCACTCCCGCCCAGTCCCAGGACACAGGACACTCACGATGTTCATGAGGGTGAGGACGTAGTTCTGCACGTGCTCCTTGCCGTGGAAGCGAACCACCGAGTCGTCCACTGCCAGCAGCACCTCGATGCTGTAGCTGCCTGCCTTGGCGTGTCGCCGCTTCCTCTCCGCTTCACCCAGCTGGTCCCCCACCAGGCCCAGCAGGTTGGGAAGGTCGCCCAGGCCAAAGGCTGGAACCAGGATGGGAAGAAAGCAAGGTCAGATCCACAGGAGGGGCTGTCACTGTGACGCCACCCACAACCACCATCACATGTGCCCCTGTCCTGCCTCTTGAGGGCTTGTTCCATACCGGCTCAACACGTGGGCACGAGCCCTTTTCCTGCTGCGAGGGTGTGGCTAAGTCTTTGCGGCAATGAGTGGCAGAGGGGTGAGAACTGGCCCCGAGCTGGAAGCCTGGGTTGCAGGACCCCTCGTCCTATCTCACTGTGCGTCCTCCGCCAAGTCCCTCTGCTTCTCTGGGCCCCCATTTCCTCCCCTGCAACATGGGAATAAATCATCCCTGCTCTCTTGCCCCACGAGGTTGCTGTAAAAAGCAAAGGTGGCAGTGGGTGGAACCATCTTCACAAAGGAAAGCATCATGGTGGTACCATGGCCTATGCAGGGCATTTGAGCAACCCCTAGAATATCCCCCCGTGAGCACTGAGCCTCTCAAATCCCTCCCAAGCACCACCCAAGACTCCAAAACTCCCCATCACTGCTTTGCCCTTTTGGCTAAAAGCAAAATACTTATTTAACTAGCATTTATTAACTTATGCAATCCAAGTGTTATCAAACATTTTCTGGGCCAGGCGCAGTGGCTCATGCCTATGATCCCAGCACTTTGGGAGACTAAGGCAGGAGGATTGCTTGAGGCCAGGAGCTCAAGACCAGCCTGGGCAATATACCAAGACTCCACCTCTACCAAAAAACACAAAAATGTAATATTAGCTGGGCATGGTGGCACACACCTGCAGGCCCACCTACTCAGGAGGCTGAGGCAGGAGTTTGAAAGAGTTCAAGACTGCAGTGAGCTGTGATCATACCACTGCACTCCAGCCCAGGTGACAGAGCAAGGTCCTACGTCTAAAAAGAAAAAAATTGTGAAAAATAAAAACATAAAAAAACTTTGTCTGTAAAAGACCAGGTAAATATTTCAGGCTTTGTGGGTCATAGAGTGTCTATCACTACTCAGTTCTGCTGTGGAAGCACAAAATTAGCTACAGACAATACATCAGCAAATGAGTATGTCTGTGTTCCAATAAAACTCTGTTTATAAAGACAAGGGACAGGCTGGGCGCAGTGGCTCACACCTGTAATCCTAGCTCTCTGGGAGGCCGAGGCGGGTAGATTGTTTGAGCTCAGGAGTTCGAAACCAGCCTGAGCAAGAGTGAGACCCCGTCTCTACTAAAAATTAGAAAGAAATTAATTGGACAACTAAAAATATATAGAAAAAATTAGCCGGGCATGGTGGCACATGCCTGTAGTC
>CAUYSK010004737.1:0-31594 GCA_963575035.1 Avahi laniger | reverse complement strand
CCCACCAGACAGAAAGAGTGATGGACAGCCACCTGTATGAAAAGATGCACTGTTGGCTGGGCGCGGTGGCTCACGCCTGTGATCCTAGCACTCTGGGAGGCCGAGGCGGGTGGATGGCTCAAGGTCAGGAGTTCGAGACCAGCTTCAGCAAGAGCGAGACCCCTGTCTCTACTAAAAAATAGAAAAAAATGATTTGGACAACTAAAAATATGTATATAGAAAAAATTAGCCGGGAATGGTGGCACATGCCTGTAGTCCCAGCTACTCGGGAGGCTGAGGCAGAGGGATTGCTTGAGCCCAGGAGTTTGAGGTTGCTGTGAGCTAGGCTGAGGCCATGGCACTCTAGCCAGGACAACAGAGTGAGACTCTGTCTCAAAAAAAAAAAACAAAAAACTTAGTCTCTGGCAGACTTAGCATGAAACACAGAATAAAAAGAGAAAATAATTTAAACATCAATGCCACAAGCATCACAATATTCAGAAAAATAACAATTACATGAATTAACTGATGCAGCTCTTTAATGTTTTTGCTTACCATTTCTGGCTGCATTCTCTTTGATCGCCTCATCACAATTTTGCAGAATTGTTTCATAGAATAAAAGAGAAAGATGATTCAGACATTTCTCTGGTGTTTGATCAAATCTGTATCTAACAGTATTGACACTGGTTTGGGTAAAACAAGGTTTCCAGGCTTCAAATGGCTGAGCTCACTGTAGCACTGCTACGAGTTTGTGCACTGCATAGGTAAGTATTCGCAGCCTTGGAAGACGTTCCCGTCCCTGGACAGCCAGCAGGCACACGATTGGACTGCATGAAAGTATCCCATAAACCCTAACTAAGTGCACCTCAACTTAAGTTCCCCTTAGTCACGTGCCAAAAGTGCCTGCAGCCACTCCAGGGGCACTGGACCCCAGGGAGAGTGTGAGGAAGGTGGATCTGCCTGGAAAGCAGCAGCGGCGTGGCAGATTGCAGCTGAAGTGTCCTACTTGGCCAGCGTAACCAGCACCGGTCTCGGGGAGAACCTGCACATGAAGCTGAGCCAGCTTCGTGGTGTACCTGCTCTAGTTGGCATCCCCTGGGAGAAGGGACATCTTAACCTAACTGTCCTCTGCAGGTGTCCACCACCAGGACAGCCATCGTCCTGTCTGTCCCTCAGAAGTCCACGCCTGATGACACAAAGATGCCCGCTGCCCTGTCCTTCGCACTGCCTACCACCAAGGCGTGGATGGATACAAGTGTCTCTGTGAGGCTGCCTTCACCACCCACTCATTCCCTCTCTGGTGTCACCTGTGAACGAACATGCTTTCCTGGCTCTGGGATTCTTCCCATTTATTCAGGGCCCAGAGGAAGGTGAAGCCACAGCAGCTGGTGTGGACAACCAGCTTTGGAAGGTCCAGCAGGCAGTTCGTATCACTGGAGACGCCACACCACTGTTGTACTAAGGACCCCTCCGTCTACATTGTTTAAGATAAGACGTCTTCCAGAGTTACTCATTTACCTTCTTCCATGGAGAGAAGAAAATCCCAAAGCCTTCTAGAAAACAACAACAAAAAAAAATGTGTATTCACTTCCATCTGTAAATCTGAGTTCCTTTGGCATCATTTCCTTTCAGCCTTAATTAGCAATTTTCTTTGGTGTTTTGCAGTACTGTCTGCTGTAGATAAATGGTTTCATCTTTCATTTAACTGCACATGTCTCTATTTTACCCTGCTCTTGAAGCATATAGTATTTATACATGTTATCCAGTTGCCTTCTGACTTCCATCGTTCCTAGTGAGAAGTCAGCGAATGCCTCCCTGTTCCCTTGTAGGTAGTGTGACATGTCCCCTGGCTACTTCCAAGATTTCCCCATGATCTTCCATGTTCCGGTTGTGTGCCCAGGTATACTTTCCTCTGTGTCTGTCCTGCTTGGGTTCACTGATCTTAGATCTTGTACATTGGCAAAGTTTCACTAGCATTTAAATATTTTTATTTTTCTGTCCCACTCTCTTTTTCCTTGTGGGACTCCAGTTAATGCATGTAATTCCACTTGATATGTCCTGTAGTTCTTTTTCTCAATCTTTATTCTCTTCAACCTTCAGGCTGTATACTTTCTGTGGCTCTTTCTTCAGGATTACTGATCTTTTTATCCACCATCTCCAGTACGTTAAGCCCAAACAGAGAAGTTTTCATTTCAGATATTGTACTTTTTATACTTTTCAGTAATATGATTTCCATTAGATTCTTTTCAATGGTTTCCACTTCTCTGCTGAGAGTCCCCATTTGTTTGTAAGTTAAACTATGTTTTAAGTCTTTGAACATATTTATAACCAGTGCATTAAAGTCTTCGTCTTCTAAATCCAACATCTGAGTCAGCACGGCATCTTTTCTATTGATTGCTGTGCTCCTTGGTTACAGGACACGTTTTCCTCCTTCTCTGCATGTCCAGTAAATTCGTGCTGGACACCGTGGAAGTCACGTTGTATGGAGTCTAGAGAACAGTGTCTGTCTTTGTGGAGTTTTGCGTTTATTCTGGCAGGCAGTGCATATGCTGATGGCTCTCCTTGATCCTGCCGAGACTTGCTTTAAGCCTTGTTTGGGCAGCTCCAGAATCGGTCTTAATCTAGGTCTTGGCCCTTGTTCTCAACTTTTCTGGAGACTCAGCCGAATGCCTGGGGTGTTGACGAGGACTGTGATTCGGGTAGGGGGGACTTCCAACCTCAGGGCTGTCAGCCGTGCTGTCCTCACTCCCCGATTCTGCATCAGCTGCTCTATGCCAGATTGCCCCTCTCCTGTGCAGTCACCCACTCAGCTGAGGACCCCTAAGAGACTTCTGGACCCTACCGTGCAGCTCCCTCTCTCTGCTGTTCCGTTCTGCCAATTCCAGCTCCTAACACTGCCCTGACCTCTGACTTCCATCTCCTCACTCCAGCAGGACTGCCACATTTGCCTGGTGTCCACCTCTCTGTGACGAGGTTAAAATTGTTCCCAAGCAGAAAGCCAGAGAGAACATGGGTCAGCCTCATGTGTTTCCCTCCCCTCAGATTCTCAGTCTCACGCTGCCTATTGCCCACTTGCTGAAAACAGTCACTTCCCGTATTTCATCTGATTTTATAGCTGTTTACGGTGAGGGGCAACACCAGTGCTAGATACTTTGTCATGAGTAAAAGCGGATTTTACAGAATTTCATCTTCTCAAATGTTTCTTGGTCTGCAACTTCATCTAAAATGCTTCTTACAGGGGACTTACTGTTTAGAATTCTGACCACCCCTCCACCATTCTGAGCCCCTCTTTCTGGAACTGACCACTGAGAAGGCTGCAGTTCCAAAGACTCAAGCAGGATGCCATTCGACAGAGCTGATGCAGAAAGTGTTTGCCAAAACAACGCTTTACAAAATGGGAAACAGATTTGTTCAGAGAGTGGATATGGGCCATGCAGTATTCTGCGTTCCTCTTCATGGTTCTCAAAGTGATTATTAACCTGATATCATGCTTTCTCGGGTTCCTATTTGCCTTTGATACTCAGTTGAGTGTTACACTGAAAGAACGGGACCTCTGATCTTCCATTATCAACATCCAAAGACATCCTTCTAAGTCTGAATGCCAGGAACAGGAAAATAATGTTAGGAGGATAATATATTACTATAATAACAGGTTCACGTCCTGCACCATAATGCGTTACCAGAGAGGACCATGCTATCCTTCCATCTGCCCATCCTTTGATGGAGCCCTTGTTTTTTCCAGGCAGTATACAGGCATTGGGAACGTGAAGATGGGCTGCACCATCCCCATGGAGCTGGGGGACAGTAAGATGACCACATAAGTAGAAAGTCTCACCAGGAGGCCACGCATCTGAGGTTTCGGCAAAGCATTGGAAGCCACGGTAGTTACTGTCCTTGGTGGGAATGCCAACCTCAACGCGTCCCTCCTGGCTGATGGAGAAACGAACAGCCCACAGCTCACCTTTTCTATCCTGCTGAGTCTTCTCTCAGGCTGAGCCCCACTCCTTCTGGTAGAAGTATTTTTTGTTTTGTTTTTGTTTTTGAGACAGTCTCTCGCTATGTTGCCCAGGCTGGAGTGCAGTGGCATCATCACAGCTCACTGCATCCTCAAACTCCTGGGCTCAAGTGATCCTTCTGCCACAGCCTCATCAGTAAGTGGGACTACAAGCACATGCCATGACAGCTGGCTAATTTTTCTTACTTTTTTTTTTTTTTTCTTTTCTTGTAGAGATGGGAACTTGCTCTTGCTCAGGCTAAAGTCTCAAACTTCTGGCTTCAAGCAAAGCAATCCTCCCCCTTGGCCTCTCAAAGTGCTAAGATTACAGGTGTAAGCCACGGCCCCCAACCTCGGGGCTTTTTTTTGGGGGGGGGATCTGGTTTGGATAAGATCCCTTAATAAAGGGCTATACAACTCTCCTGGGATGATAAAAGACTTTTCATCTTTTCTGATAAATTCTTTCTGTTTTAAAGACAAGTATCTTTCTAGATTGAGTACCCTTGGTTTCCATAGAATTTAAATCCTGTTTGTGGGGCATGTCTTTTCTGTTTGTATGCCTAGTTTTTCGTTTGATCTGTATACTTAAGAAAAAAATTTTTTTTTGAGACAGGGTCTTGCTCTGTCACCCTGGGTAGAGTGCAGTGGTGTCAACATAGCTCACTGCAGCCAACTCCTGGGCTCAAGTGACCCCCCTGTTTCAGCCTCCTGAGTAGCTGGGACTATAGGCGTGCACCACGATGTCCCACTAATTTTTTAATTTCTTATAGAGATGGGTCTTGCTATTGCTCAAGCTGGTCTGGAACTCCTGGGTTCAAGGGATCCTCCCACCTTGCTAAGATTACAGGTGTGAGCCACCACACCCAGCCTACTTAGATTAAAATTTTAGTGAACACTCTTATCCTACTCGCTTTTGATTTGGTTTAACTCTTGTCTCTTGCTTTTCTCTGAACATTTTCCAAGAGTAAAAATTAACATTCTAAATGGGGGGTGCAGGATGGCCAATTAAAAGCCACTAGGGTAAGGCGGTCACCACGATCTTAAACACTGGTTTAAACTGACGTTCCCTGACAGGATTTATAGGATTTTCTTTGCTCTTGGGAGATTAATAAGGAATAGAATGGAATTCTCAAAGGTTCAGGCATGCCAGGTTTTCTGGGATTCCAACTGGCTAACGTGGCCCATTTTTATGTACATTTTTAAACTGATGAGCAAAATTATATCGAGGAAAGTTGACACGCCCAATGAGCTCAAGTGGTCATTATTTGAGAAAGCTGCAGCTACAGAGTTAAGAAGTAGAGTCTCCTGAGTTCTCTGTTCAGCTGGTTTTTTCCTGCCTACTTTGCATTTTAATTTTTTCAAATTTCAGCATATTACAGGGGTACAAATGTTTAGGTTACGTATATAAAATATGGAACGCTTCACAAATTTGCGTGTCATCCTTGCGCAGGGGCCATGTTAATTTTCTTTGTATCGTTCTAATTTCAGTATATGTGCTGCAGAAGCGAGCACCCTGCCTACTTTGAATCTACTGACTTTTCTACTAATGTTGAGACAGACCTCACTGCTTATGGCATTCCATCCAAGATTTTAAAAACAGAAGTCTTAGTCAATCGTGGTGTAATCCCAGCACTTTGGGAGGCCAAGACGGGAGGGTTGCTTGAGGCCAGGAGTTAGAGACCAGCCTGGGCAATGCATCAAAACCCATCCCTACAAAAGATACAAATAAGCTGGGCATAGTGGTGCATACCTGTACTCTAGCTACTTAGGAGACTGAGGCAGGAGGATTGCTTGAGCCCAGGAGTTTGAGGCTGCAGTGAGCTATGATGACACCACGGCACTCTACCTGGGATGGCAGAGTAAGACTTTGGTGAGACTCTGTCACCAAAAAAAAAAAAAAAAATCATCTTAAAGGGCTTTCAATTTTCAAATTAGTAGCTTTACAAATTACAACAGCTCTATGGTAAGCAACAATCTGCACACGTTTTAGAAATATAAATTTGTTTGCCTAACAATTGTATACAATGACAGAACACTTAATTGAAAATAATTTAAAAGAAAATTAGATAAGTATGTATAAAATTTAGGCTCTCAAACAGGACAAAATCTTTATCTCAGACAAATAAGGTATCTCTATCCAGAATAAAAATTTTGCTTTTTCTGCCACAGAGAGGCCAAACAAAAAGCCAAAAAGGAAAAAAAAAAAAAAAAAATCCCTGCAAAAATTTTTCTCTGCCCACATTGATGATTGAGCAGACCAGACTGGCAAACAAAAGATTTGCTTATCCAAGGCCACTTGGAGATTTTTTTTTCTTATACAACTCAGCCAGCCGTAATGAAAATGTAAACATTAAAAATTTAACCCTACCAGCAATCTTGTTACTAGGCATCTACCCAAAGGAAAAAAAGACCTTCTATAAAAAAGACACTTGCACCCGAATGTTTATAGCATCACAATTCACAATTGCAAAGATGTGGAGACAACTCAAGAGCCCATCAATACATGAGTGGATTAATAAAATGTGGTATATGTATGCCATGGAGTACTATTCAGCTATAAGAAACAATGGTGATATAGCACCTCTTGTATTCTCCTGGATGGAGCTGGAACCCATTCTACTAAGTAAAGTATCCCAAGAGTGGAAAAACAGGCACCACATGTACTCACCAGCAAACTGGTTTTGCTGATCAACAACTAAGTGCACATATAGTAATAACATTTATCGGGCATTGGGCAAATGGGAGGGGGGAGGAGGGATTGGGTATATACATACATAATGAGTGCAATGCTCACCGCCTGGGGGATGGACACACTTGAAGCTCTGACTCGAGGGGAGGGGGGAGGCAAGGGCAATGTACATAGCCTAAACATTTGTACCCCCATAATATGCTGAAATAACAAAAAATGAGAAAGAAAAAATAAATAAATAAATAAATAAATACATTACAAAAATGTTTAAACATGGCAAAAAAAAAAAAAAGATCTCATTGGACTGCAGTTGCATGCGAAATTCTTTCCTAAATGACAAGAAATCTTGAGACTGGTTTAATGTATGGCCCTGTCTCCCACTATGAACAAAGGAGAGCTAAAGACCCAGAAATGCACAGATACATATAAAACTGAAACTCCTCCTAGCTAAGCCCTAAAGAGAGAGGCTGGGCCATAAACTATACACTGAGTGAGGAGCAAGTCACTACATTGAAGACTCCAGATCCCACACTTTTTTTTTTTTTTTTTTTTTTTTTGAGACAGGGTTTAGTTGCTAAGGATAGAGTGTAGTGGCATCATCACAGCTCACCTCAATCTCACACTCCTGGGCTTAAGCAATCCTCCTGCCTCAGCCTCCCAAAATAGCTGGGACTACAGAGGTATGACACTGTGTCTGGCTAATTTTTCTATTTTTTGTACAGACAGGGGTCTCGCTCTTGCTCAGGCTGGTCTCGAACTTCTGACTTTGAGTGATCCTCTCACCTCTGCCTCAGTCTCCTGGAGCACTAGGATTGCAGGCATGAGCCACTGTGCCCAACCCACAACTAGTGTATTTAAATATCGGTTTTCCCATTCTCTGGAAGTAGAGATAGAACCTGAAGCCCTGCATCGACTTTCCCAGTTCTTTAAAAGGGCGGCAGGAGCAATCTAACAAAGCAGCCATGATAAGTTTAATGGTAAACACCCAAGTAGGGGCAATGTCAAAGCAGGAGGTTTTTTTCACTGAAATGCTGAAAAAGAAATTTTATTTCAACCAACTGTGATAGTGATGAATCAAATAGGTTGGTTAAGGACAACTGACCACGCCATAATATCCAGGTGTTTATTGGCATCCACCTGCAGAAACCCAGAAAGAACCTCAGCCGGCAAACCCAGCAGCTAAGAGGTGAGAATTCCCAAGGTAAGTTGGAAATGAATAGTTATCATAAAGCTAGGTCAGAAGCTACTAGGCTTAGCCATGACTTACCATTTGGGATAAATGACAGTCCATGGTACTGAGCCTATTAGCAACAGAAGGAAATCAATATTCTCCTCTCTTTTCTTCCAGAGTCCACCCAGAGGGGCTTATCAAAAAATTCCATGCCTGGCACTGGTGGACCCCTTTATAGGGTTTGAATTGGCTTTCCAGTGGTGGTCCCACGCTCATTTAAAAGGGGAATGGCTAGAGCAGGATTTCCCAACCTCAGCCTCACTGGCATTTCAGGCCAGATAAATCTTTACTTCAGATAGCTGTCCTGCGCACTGTAGAATGGTTAGCGGCATCCCCTGGTCTCTACCCATTAGATGCCAGGAGTACCCCCCCAATTTTGACTACCAAACATGTCTCTGGACATTGTCAAATACTTTCTATGGAGTAAATTAACCCCCAGTTTAGACTAGAGAAAATATATAAGACAAAACTCTCAGTAACTTACAAGAAAACGCAAAATGGACTGTATTTATAACAGTAAGCACTAGCAAGAGGTTCGGGGTTGAGTTAAAGGAGTGAGGGTGGTAATTTGGAATTCTCTTTCATATTCACCAGCTGCATCCCAAAAGTTTATTACACTTAAGGAAGTTGATATAATGTTTATTATGTTTGATATTGTTTATTACATTTTGTTTTTTTGCTACATCTCAGTTATCCATTTGCCTAGGCTAATTTTTTTTTCCTCAGTGAAGTTGCCAAATTGGGTGTAAGTGGTGCTAGGTAAGTATTAATAAATATATATGTGTGTGCATAATATATAGAGAGACTAATCTGTTATATATAGATATTACATACATTCTCTACTCTGTTATATATATACATACACATACACATATATATTTACACACATACACGCATATATATATATACTACTCCGTTAGTGGTTATGGTTTTGAAGGGGGGATATGCAGTGTTCACAGTCATCTATGTTACAGAATAAACCCTTGGTGATAGGCATGAATTAACAATTGCAGAGTATAATATGGTTTGTTGTTGTTGTTCTTGTTGTTTCAGTAAATGTATAGGGAAGGAGGACTCTAGAAGCTATTTTCAGATGGTATCAGTAGATGTAAATTTGTTTAAGTTGGAAGGACATTTTATACCTGCCACTGAAGAGAACACAGCTTTAGGGCGGGATCAAATGAGAGCCCAGAAGCTAACACAAGGACTGGAATTCAAAAATAGCTGATGGGTATCCCAAGTTGCAGGCTGCAAACATAAGAGCTAGGCTTTAATTTCACTTTTCTTGTTATTTGTTCTAGTATGTGTGTGTGTGTGTGTGTGTGTGTGTGTGTATGAACAAATATATATAAAACACATATATAAAATAGAACAAATATATATTTTGTATATATAAGCTAATCTACCTTGACTCGTGGCAATAACAAAGGACTTGAGATATATAGTCTTTTACTCTGAAAATTCTGGCATCATAAATGTCAAAAATCAGTAGAGATAGATGCTGATCATATGCAGGTTCATTGTATTCTTTTATCAACTATTTTATTAATTTGAAATTTCCATGATAATTAACACTGTTTTCTACAAAACTAGATATTCTATTTTGGCAGCACCTAATACTTACACCATTTAAACAGAAAGGAACATATGTATAGTGAGACCAAAATCAGATTCCTAGTTGGACCTTTCAAAAACAATGCAAAGTTTCTATGACATTGTATTAATAAACACCTACTTATTCAAACTATATTTTAGTTCACAGTTACAAACTTTTTAGAGAAATTGTACTTCTCCTGCATACAATACATTAGGAACTTGAGCCTTTTCATTTTATTAAAATGCAAAGTAACTCTGCCATCTTGCTCTTTATAAAAATTCAATTACATTGAAAATCAACAAGAGAATATTGTCTCTGAGTTTAAGGTGATTCAGCAAGTCACAAATGTATGCAGATTTCTGAGAAAGAAATTATAGAAAATTATAATGGCATCTATAATTTGCTCATCACTCGGGGGTTTACAGATCACTTTCACGTATATAATATTTTTTCCATCCAATGTTCTGCCTCCTGACCTCTGACCTTCCCAACCTCCCAAATAAGATTTCACCAGCCTATGAGGAGAATGAGTAGAATGAGGAGAAACTGTTTAAATGTTATTTAATAGTAAAGTACATTTACCAGTTTGCACATTTTTTTTCTTTTTTTTTTTTTTTTTTTTTTTGAGACAGAGTCTGGCTCTGTTGCCCTGGCTAGAGTGCCGTGGCATCAGTCTAGCTCACAGCAACCTCCAATTGCTGGGCTCAAGCGATCCTCCTGCCTCAGCCTCCCCAGTAGCTGGGACTACAGGCATGCACCACCATGCCCGGCTAATTTTTTCTCTATATATATATTTTTAGTTGTCCAGATCATTTCTTTCTATTTTTCAGTAGAGACGGGGTCTCGCTCTTGCTCAAGCTGGTCTCGAACTACTGAGCTCAAACGATCTGTCCACCTCAGCCTCCCAGAGTGCTATGATTGCAGGCGTGAGCCACCGCGCCCGGCCAGTTTGCACATTTTTTGTCCCTAGACTAAATAATCCGTGTGAAAAATGTGTATGTGTGACTTACATTTCCTCACTTTCAAACACTGCTATCCAACCACATGAACAATCAAGTCACAGCTCAGAACATGAAAGATGGATCGTAGGGTTCTGTATAGAGGAGTGGCAGTTCTATACCAACCTTTCTCACAAGGGACTCCCATGTTGATTAACTCTAGGGTGACACAAGGAGACCACAGTAGGCAAGTTACATTCTACACATGCCCAGACTCCTATCTGGCTTCTTGCCTTGAAAGGCATTTCAAAGAGCCACAGAGATTCGAACTATAGTGAGCAGACGTGGATCTGCAGGCTGTGCATTTTGCACGTCACACCCTCTCTTATTACAATAAGTTGTAATGAACTATCAGGCATTTTAATGTTACAAGAAAGAATTCAAAACAAATGGAAAACCTCTTGTATTTCACTGACTAAAACTGCTAAATGATAGTTTATGAGATTAATTTTGAGGTCAATCCACTTACTGATATGCAAAAAAAAACCCTCTGGCTCCATTGTTCTATTTTATTATTGACTAAATTAAGTTCAAGATGCTTAAGAATGAGGAATAGATTAACAAATATTGGAGTCTTTTCCATATGATTAAAAGCACACTTAATGGCACCATAAAAATTGTCCTCTCCATGAACCAATGGACCACATGCATTAGGTGAAATTCTAGAAGTTTATCAATTTGTTTTTCCTAGAAATTGTGCAGGTAAATTGCAGCTCTAAAAACAATTAGTATTTTAAAGGTAAGGACAATGATTAACAAACCAGCTTATAAAAAAATTTAAAAGATAAAAATGAGTCTGGTTCACCTTAAGAAAGAGACCCAGAGTGCAAAGCCAACCGAATATAGTTGCTAAAGAAACATTAATTGTTTAAGAGAATCAATTACAAGAAGGGACTAGACTCAAACAGACTGATCTCAGATTTCTATTGTACATACAGGATAAGGGCCTGTGAATTGAATTTGCAGCATCGAAGCAATGCCCCACATAATTACACAATACATATAAAAAAAATGTAGCTTCCCTCAGGAAAACAAAAAAGCAACAAAGAAATGTTCTGGCTTAAGTGTACACAAAGTGAAATGCTAAAATGGTCTTGAAAATTAGGTCATATACCCAATCTATAATAAAAACAGTTATAAACAGGAATTTACCTAATGAAAAGTCTAACCACTTGCAAATATTGTCTTCTACTGTTCTAATTTTATCCTGTCATGCTATATTTTGGGATATTTGAAATTTTCATTTAAGAGTGTCACATAGGGTATAATTTAGATGGAAGAGGATAGCTAATGCTTTCTTCAAGTTTCAGCTCCCTTAAAACAACAAGCAATAAAAATTCTGACTTGCAGGTTCACATTGGCCCATGGAACACCTTTCTTTAGTCTTTGGCAAGAAGTTCATGGGGTGAGAGTGGAGGACAGGCACAGGAACCCCTTCGTATCCTGAAGGATGAATCAATGCACATCAGCAGCCTGTCTCGGAAGAGGAAGGTTATGGAAGGGAGTTTCCCATCTCTCTGGGGTTGTTTGCTGGTCAATGTCCTCTGCCTGGTAACACACAAGAAGGTGACAGGGACACCCAGGGATCCCTGACCACAGACCTGGGCTTTCCCCTTCCCAACCACGCTATGCTTCTCTTTCTCTCACAGATACATTTTGAGCTCCAGCAGAGTTTTGAATTCAAAAATGTCAAGTAAACATCCTAAAAGTTTAGAAAATTGGACCAGGAGTTGTAACCTGATTTAAGGAACTTGTTCCCTCACCACACAAAGGCATTGGAAAATATAGATTCTCCATCCAGACCTTTGGAAGAAACATTTCACAGGGGAATTTTCTTGCTCGCTAACCCTGTCTCCCCAACCAGTCCCCTTCCCTTCCCACAGTGACACTTTGGGTTTTTTAATTCATAGAAATTTATGGGGTACAAGTGCAATTTTGTTACACGTGTAGTGGCCAAGTAAGGGCTTTGGGGTATCCATCACCCAAACAACGTACATTGTACCCACTAAGTAATTTATCATCATCTATCTCCCTTTCACTCCCTTTCCACCCCTTCTCCCTTCCAAGTCTCCACTGTCTATCAATACACTCTCTGTGTCCATGTGTACATTTTTTTTTTTTACCACAGTGACACTTTGATCCTCTCTTCACTTGGAGAGCTAACATGTCCCCAGATTCCTTTCTGCGCTTCTAGGAAAATCCTGCCTTTCCCATGTGAGAAAGAAGTCTATCGATAACTTCATCTCTTCTTGCACATGGCAAACGTTGCCACCTCAGAGTTCAGACAAACGTTAGTGGGTGTTTTCCTTGACTCAGGCTTCTGCTGGATATGAGGAGAAGCTATGAGCATGCACTCGTGTGTGGGAGGAGCTCTTTACAAATAACACTGCAGCCATGTTCCTTGAGAATCTCCCAAGTGCACGCTCTTAGAAGAGTTTCTTCCCATTTACAGGGAAATTACCATTTGAGAAGTAAGGTATTGGCATTATTGTGCTAAAGGGTTGTTGCTTCCTTCCTGTTCTGCTTGCATTAAAAGGACTCCCCCTCACATAGAGGAATGACATCTCTGCCTGAGCCATCTAATCACAAACGGTGCAATCACCGAATGAATTCTGTCAGACCCCAAATGCTGTCCCCAGTGGTGGGGAGAGAGTGATGGTTAATCTTGCCACAGACAGAGATTCCTTTTAGACTTCCCTTTTGTGGAACCTCAGATCGTGTTCTTAGAAATAGTAAAACACAACCACAGAATTACTTGACCCTCCGTTATTTTCATCAACAAAGTTTTCGTCTGACCACAATGGCTGAGTTAGTAAAATTGTTAGACAGTGTGGTTATAGAAACCAGCAGTCTGCAGATGACCCAAAAAATATACCAAATACTTATACTCACATTATTGCCAATAAGTTAGTTATCAAAGTAACAAGTATAATCAATCATTTCATCCTAAAACATTTATTTATTCATTCATTCAATGAAGGTTTAATGGACACCAGCTGCATGTTAAAGGATGGGTAGCAGGGAGGACAGGCAACCAAACGGGGACAGAGCAGCCTGTGCCCGGTCCATAGCGTTTTCTCCCACCATCGCCACAAGCTCTCTGCTCCTGCCTTGTTTATTTTATTGCTCCCTAAAGTGGGAAAGTAATCGCAGAAGCTTGAGTCAGTACGGTGCAGTAAGTGCAGAGTTGACTTCATACAAACAAAAGCTGCAGTCGGGGACTGGTAGAAGCACAACTTCCCTCCTTCCCTGCAATCTCCTGGGTGTTTGCCATTGACCACTCTAAGTTGTTCTAAGAAGTGTCTCTGTGTTGGTTCCTAGACAAGCATCTATTTTAGACATATGTCAAGGGGAATTTACTCTGTGAACGTGAGTAGTAGGGAAGGCTGTCCACAGGTCTTCTCTGTGACAGCGTGGCCACACCACACAGGTCAGCGACAGTGGGAGAGTGACAGTCAGTTCCTGTGGTGAATGCACACAGCGAACTTCCTAAAAGAGATTACAAAGGGTTTACCACGAAGGGCTTCTTCCAACAATAAAACTATGGCAGCATCTTGGGGCAGGAAGGGTGAAGATTTAATGATGACAGAATGTTTTTCACCATCATCAAAATAATTACTTTCATTGCTCTGAGTACAGCAATGATGACCTTGTGCTGTTCTCTGCCTACCATTTGACAAAGAATGCTAAGCAGTCAGCAACACAAGAGCAGAGCAGGAACAGTGAGAGTTCTATGGGACAGCATCTATCTTCGCAAAGGAGAAAAGCTTTAAAAGAGCAAATAAAATTCTCAGTTCTCCAGAGAATTTGATGCCCTGCTCCCAAATGCTCCCATGTCCACACTAAAGAATCTGCATAAGGTATATATTTGGCTTTGCACAAACATGTGAAAATAAAAATATTCTCCTTGACAGGAGAAATGACTGCTTAGCAAACTGGTATAAATTTTCAACAAGAAAATCTCACTTCCAGGTTCTCCCTTCTGTCCAGCTGAATTCTTAAAACTTGTATCTTTTCCTGTATTTTCTCCATCCCTTTCTTCCCTATAACATGTCTTCTATTTGTTCACAAAGTTACAAAGACTTTGCATCCTTACCTTTAAAATAACTTGGGCCTCAAAAAGGAAGATAAGTGGGTTTGGAATCCGGTAGAACCTCTGATACCTGCAGAATTCCATGAAGGGGATGTTGTCTGTAGGTGAGGGTGTCCTCAGACATATTTTTGGATTTGATTTTGTCTTCCTTGTTTCTGATTCCAGTGGCAAGCAATGGAGAAAATGAGATATTGATGGACAAAGTTGAGAAAGATGACAGGATGTTGGAGGAACAGAAACTCTTCCACTGTAAATAACCCAATGCCCTAAGGTAAAAAGGACAGAGAAAATGGGAAACAGCTCCCTTCTTCCCTGAATATACTCAGCCCCAAGCCCCAATCCAACAGAAATACAGAGAAATACTGTGATGAGCATAAACTGTAGGCCAAAATTTTGCTATGAAGAAATGTACCTTTTTTTTTATAATTCGACTCGATTTCTACTTTAAGCCCCTATTCTACTGAGTGATGAAAATTAAATTTTAGCTCTCTCCCCACTCTGAGGTTCCATATAAATTATACAGGTTTTAAATATTGCTGGGCTTGGGTGTATGCCCTGGGAGAACATGCATCTGGTATCAGATGAGAGATTCTCTTCCCATCAGATCACTGCCACCCATCCACCAGGCGTCATCTACGCTTTCTGGTGGCAGGTGCCCTCAGGTCCAGCTCGTTCTTACTACTTCTGTGCTCATCTGGCGGCACGGGCTCATTCTGCAGCTTCCACACCAGTCTGGGCCATGGAAATTAAGCTGCCCACAGCACCATGTAACTTCTGTGCCCTGTAGGCAACCAGGATTGTTTTTTACACTGAAGAAGTGAAACTCCCCCTGTCAAATTAAAGCCCCTCTACCTAAACCCACCATGAAGGCATTTCCTATCTGGGCCTCTGCTACCTCCTCAACTCTGCCCAAGAATCAAGGCCTAGGGTGTCTCTGTTCTTGGTCCCTGAAACACATCTGGTATTTTTATCATCCTCACAAGAGTTGGCTTCATAGGAAGCACAGAATACATTAATACCACCCCTCACCTTGTCAACGGCCCAAGGCTCTTTTCATTCCCTTGCTGACTCTCTGTCCTGCAGATCAAAGGACCCTTCTCCTGCCTGATCACCAGCGAAGCCTGCTATGTTCTCTTTACTAGGGCCTCGCAAATGTCATGTTCTTCCCCTTTCCCCTCTGAAGGCTAAGCTAGACTTTTGAAATTCAAAACCCAGAGGAAAAACCTCAATTTGTTTTTTCTCTTTCTGCTGCATTATCCCTTCTCCAAGGAGGCAACAAACTTGGAATGGCAGAATGGGCACCAAGTAAAAGGAAGTACTACTGTACCAGAAGAAAACATACACACATATCTATATATTATGTATACACAGATATCCATATATATGTATGTATTATATATAACATTGTGTATAGCCTATGTAATATATAATATGTTATATAGTAGATTATATATATAGCAATATATAATATATGTATACAATATTTTCCTGATGCCCTACTTTTCTGGTCTGACACTATCACATTCTTAATAAAAACCTAAATCACCTAACAGGGTAGCCTTAGCAGCCCTTTTATCCCCTTTTCCCTTGTTTTTCCACCACTGAGGCAGTCATGGGAAATGGTAGTACATACAAACAACAAAAAAAAAAGCCTAAACCCTACCTAAGATGTTGTCAATTCTTCAAATAAAATGAGTTTGGGAATTCCCTGAGAAACCCATGAGAGAGAGACTAGTTCCAGCTCCATGCACCAGAGAAGTATAAGATTTAATCTGAAAGCTCAAAAACTAAGTCTTAGGAAATTTGAATAATTTTTGAATCAAGATTTCCAAATTCCAGGTCATAAATTTCCTATTGCCTATCTGTACACAGTAAATATTTTTTTAATTGGATATGTCTGGTCATCTTATTTAAAACCCATGCCCAAAGCCTTGTTGCCCTGTTTTTCTTTTCATCTGCATTTGCTAAGAATTCCACATACTCTGTTAAAATGAGACATTCCTCTTCTCTCTAACTTTCCAAATGCTTCTAACGTCTAAACATCTAGCATGCAGACAGACTCTGAGGGGTGCCTCTGCTATATGTTCTCACTTTCTCTGTCTCTATCTCTGCATCATCTGTCAATCATCTGGCTACCTACCTAGCTATCTTCAGAAAATTCTTACTTCTTTTCTCATAAAATTCATTGGACAATGATACTTATTAAATATCCAATTCCCCTGAGCAACTATAAGTTCCATTAGGCAAGTCCTGAGTCTGTGGTGTTCACTACAGTCCTCTGGGGTCTAGCAGAGGAGATGACCTGTATAAGGAACAAGCAAACATGTTCAATGAGTGAATGTCCCTCTCTGAGAGCTAATACTCATTATTGGAGTATCTATTCCCTGGGATGGTAATTCTATTACAGCCTTCACTTTACCCTCCAACAGCCACAAAGCATGTGGTTCTCCCCGCTGCATCCAACACACTTGCTCAGATGTTTGCAAGGGGGTGAAACACATGATCATCTCTAGGGCCCCCTCTCAATCTCATTCTCCTACTCGGGAAAGACACATGAGGTTAAGTGATGGTGCTATGTAAAGTACTTCAAATTTGTTCCATTTTTTAAGTCATTAAGAGAAGTTTGTACTTTATTTATTAATGGTAATAATGTATTTATGATCCACCCCACAGCTCATAATGACCCATTGGCCTGTTGAGACAAAGAAATTGAGGGAAGTTGCTCTCTGTCTGTGCCTCCAGACTTTAATGTCCATACAAATCACCTGTTAATTTTGTTTAAATGCAGATTCTAATCCAGTAAACCTGAATTGAGACCTGAGATTCAGCATTTATTTAATATACACTCTCAGGAGATGCCCTTGCTCTGGCCTGTGTACTACACTTTGAGTATGATTACAGCTGATCAAACCAATTGGAATAAAGCCTAGAAAACACACAGCCTAGCAAAATGTTTACATCTATCCTCAATATATTTTTTCTTTTCTATACTTTTTAAAAATGTTTTCTCTATCTCCATTTCACACATATAAACCTGCAATGTACTCTATATGTCTCCCTGTTGGCATCAACAAGATTTTCTATGGGCTTGCACCCTGAAGTGGAGCCACTCCTTCATAGGGGACCTACATGTGCTCAACTTATGTGCTCTACTCAGAGGTTTGCCAATTTGCTGATGGCAGCATGTGTAGCTTTGCTCATAGAGTTCCTCTATGAGAACCTAAACACGAAATTCACTGAGAGTTGGTTTTATCTTTGGGAAGTGAGGGGTGGGATCACAGAAGTGTAGCCAGGAGGCTTAAACTTCTCAGTAATTTATGATATCATTACAAGATAACAGAAAATACGGCAAAACATTAATATTTGAAAAACACTGGATTGTGGCTAAATGCAAGTTTGTCATATTATCCTCTGTACTTCTCTAGAAATTTTAAATATTTCAAGAATTTTAAAAAGTCTGGGACCGTTACTCTACTGTACATTAGGTCTTTTGTTCTTTTGGCTTTTCATTTTTCTCATTGAATGCCCTTGATGGAGATGAGGAAAAAAGGAAGGAATTGGTAACAGAAAAATGGGAAATTGTATAAGCAAAATATCTGTCAAATGTTATATTTTCCTTAAATATTTTCCAGAAAAAAATATCTCACATAATTTAGATTTTATTTTTCCTCAGAATTCACAAGTTCTTTAGAATGAAAGAAAAAAAATCAAGAAGGTGGATTCTTTCACAAACTGCCTTAATCTAGCTTTTTTTTCTAGAAGGGAATCAGATTAAGCCCAAGAGAAAGGTGTCTCCAGGCAAACTCCAAATTTAGAGCCCATGCTTATTGCCAAGCTTTAATTTGTTGTTATTTTCTTGCCCTTAGTACTTCGAGGAGAACTGATTTAATTCTAGGAGACTCCCTGAGGCTCACTACCAATTGACTCACCTTTCTTTAGTCCTCCTTAATGTCTCTCTCTCTCTTTATTTCCTAGCCCTACACTTATAAAACTGTTAGTTTTACCCATTTTCAAGACACTAGGGTACAAAATTTATTCTAGAATAAATTGTTCTGAACAGAAGAACATCAGAAGTGACACTATATATTCTTACTCTATGCTAAAATATGAATAAATAAAAGGCAACTGAAATACTTTCTATTTAGAGGTAACGAGTTACTTTTCCAGCATTCACTGTGTCATTGGCATACAAACGCCTTTTCTTCTCTGGTATCTGCTACCTCCCAATAATCTAACAGATTTTACTTAGTAAAATTGTATGTAGCTGGGAAATACATGGGGAATTTTTCTCCTAAATCCACATTGTATCACTTTATCTTTGTCACGTTTCTATGTAGCTTAAAATGTTGAATCCAAATTTCTACATACTAGAAATCCAATGATGCCTTGATTTAAATTTTGAGAAATTGCCACACTGAAATTTTATAATTCAAAATGATCTGAAGATTAAAAGAAGTCATTGGTAAGTACAATTAGAACTCATTAGATCATAAATAATTTCAGTAATCATTTATGACAATCAAATGTTTACTTTCCATTCAGTCTCAAACTTTCAGCAATAATATTTTTTGAGGGATTCAATTTCACACCGTTTTACTATACAGTAAGTTAAATCTCCTGGAGGCACTAATTTTCTTTGCTTTTCATGCAGTTTATTATTTACATCCATCTTTATTTTTCCATCTACTCATATATCTGTATGAAAAATGTGTTGACATAAAAT
Organism: Avahi laniger; assembly: GCA_963575035.1. Classification (NCBI taxonomy): domain Eukaryota; kingdom Metazoa; phylum Chordata; class Mammalia; order Primates; family Indriidae; genus Avahi; species Avahi laniger. Next base: position 12,290 of record CAUYSK010004737.1, on the reverse strand, counting down.
ATTTTATTACAGAAGAAAAATCTTTATGTGGGTTATCATTCTCCAGCCGCTATGAAAAGTAAGTGTTCTATTGTTCTATTGCATTCCTCTTATTTTCACTCATTGCCTAGAAAACTCCCAAATGATGTTTCTTAATTTTAAAGTATCGCAACCTCTGTTTCCATGAAAAATTCATAAATGCAGACTGAGTTATAGCATTAATATAGTAGACTTGAGAAAGCTAATAAATTAGATTTTATTGAGTCATAAGCTTTCCGCACAAAAACTTGTCACTCCTTTTTGTTTTCAACTTATTTTGGCAGCTATGTAATTCCCTCTCCTCTGCATAAACTTATAGACTCTTGCCTCCTTTTCTGATGTCAGAAACACCTCTTGGCTCTCAGTGTTTCTCTCATTGTCTTCCCTGTAACCTAAAATCACCATGCCTCCTTCCCTGTTCATTTCTAAATAAAATCTATGCCTTGTCCTTTCCATTCTTGGCCCCTGAACACTACATGTAAAACTTACTCTGTGCATCAGGCATCCAGAATAAGAAAACATTACTAATACTGTAGCCCTCTACATATGTTTAGGTACACTTTTTTATGTTTCCTTTTGGATCTTCTGGAAGAGATTGCAGGGTGGCAATGAGAATGTGGGTGGTGGACTAAGAAAGATCTAGATTCAAATCCAGCCTGAACCCTGAGCAAATCATTTTACACTCCTGAGTCTCATCTGTGCACTGAGGATGATCAAATGAGATAGCACAGGAAAAAATGCCCAGCATGTCCTGGATACACAGCCCACAGTCCAGTGCTTTGATGTCTTCATAATGCAATTTATAGAATGTTTAAGTAGAATTTACTCTCTTTTTCTCATTACCACAACCCTCTTTTCCTCACTTACCATTTTGCTGAAGTACTTCCCTTCATTTGCAAGCACAATTTTAAATTCTCCAACACATCTTTTACTTTAGATTCTAAATTTACCTTTGGGCAAGAATATGTGTCCAAAATAACTGAAGTGTATAAAATAACTGAGACAGAGAAACAGATAGAAAAGAAATAAAGGAAATCAGTATAAGAGGCTAAAGGAGAACATTTCCAAAATAAGGAAGGATTAAGCCGCTGATAATGGAGAAATACATTTCAGCCATGAAAGCTTCCTAACATTCTGAAAACGTTGGGTATTTGTAATGAATCTCCCCTCAGTGGATCCACACAATTTTCTTCATAGCAACTCCTTGTCTGTGAATACCTTGTATAAAGGGGATGAAAGGAAGACTCTTTGCTTTTCTAAGTCACATTGGCTTCATGTGGGGAAGGAGGGACATTCACAATTCTCTGAATATTAGGATCGATCAGGCTAAGAAGCATAAACCTTCCTTTTTCTCCTGGCATGCCCTAGAGATGTCAACTCTAGGGCCACCGTGAAAGCAGACTACTCTTCTAGGAGCTCAAAGTCACCGAAAAAAATTATTATGATACAATGAGATAAGTATATTACTTCAGTTTATCCAAGTAGATAGTATATTAGTAAAAGTTTATCTAAGGCTATGCTGTACAATAGAGTATCCACTACTAGCGTATGTGACTACTGAGCACTTGGAATGTGGCTAGTCTAAACTGAGACATACTCCTTGAATATAAAGTATGCGCTGCATTCCAAAGACTTGGTAAGAAAAAAGTATAATATTAATAATTCATAACTGCTAATGAATGAATGTTAAAATTATGATTAATAATCATATCCATTTCATGTTTGAATATCTTTATATCTGAGTTAAATAAATATATTATTCAAATTAAATGCATATGTTTCCATTTTCATTTTTCAATGTGGCTATTAAAAAGTTTTAATTACATATATGGCTTGCATTTGGGGTTTTAATTATGTTTTTATTGGGCAGTGAAGATTTAACATCCTGCAAGTGCCCTTTTAGAAACCAGGCATCCCAAAAAAGGGATGCCTGAGGGCTCTGGTCACCCCCAAAGCCTCAGATGCTCATCCTACCTTTCCATTTCACACCCTTGTCCTAGAAAAAGCCTCTGTTGTGTCCAACATGAATGAGGAAGCAGCTCCCAAGGGAATTCTCTCTTTCTCTGTTCACACAATTCATGCTCTCTAATGCTTCCTGAGTTGGTTTCCTCAAACAAGAAACTTCTAGTCATATCCCCAATTTAAGAACACTTGACTTCCCATGCAATGTTCAAGTCCCTGGTTTCTAGCACTGGCTCTAAATGTCTAGTGGCCTTCTACAGCCACCCAAATCCAGCCAGTAACTTACTTATCATCGTCCAGAAACTCTTCTCTCCCGCTTCTGCGTTTTTATTCTCTATTTCCTCTGCTTGGAAAGCCCTCCCAACAAAATACACCTGGGACCACCTTGCCCAGAGTACAATATTCACACCAACTCTAGTGCCTTCCCCATGAGCTCCGGGTCAAGATTAATCTCTCTCACCTCTGGGTCCCTGTGGGTTTTCGTTGGCACCTCTTTGATGTCACTTAGCACATGATACTTGTGCTATAGCTTATTGTGTATATTTTCTGTCACTTTTCAAAACTGCAAGCACCTTTAGAGGAAGATCCACTTATATAACCCTCAGGAAAAGATCTTACACTCAGTAAATGATTCAATTAAATGGAATATAATTCGAAGTATGCAAGGCTATCAGAAGAGGGAGAGTCTGCTCTGTGACACTCACAGGGCTTGGCCCAGAGCTCACAGCAATGTAAAATGATTTCTAGGCAACTGGCATTTCTGTAGTTAACCCACTTGCAAATGATGTGTGGTAACACAGAAATAGGGAACTCCACAGCAGTCATTTTTCAGCTTGACTTTTCAGTTAAAAGGATTCACAGGTTGACCACTAGCAACAGAGAAGCCAGTACAGAGATCATAATTGGCAGCAACATTCCAACATCTCTCAGCACCTCCTTGCCTACTAGACAGAACTACATCACACTTAAAGAAATGACTCACTTGGTACATACAGAGAGAAAACTGGAGCAAAAAAAAAAAAAATAGCAGTTTAGAAATTTATGCAGAAGAAACATTCCAGAATAAAATATAACTATTAAGAAGGCATCTTGAGATCATGAATCACAGCTAGCTTTATCATAGAGCCAGGGTAAACTGTGCATTTATAAATGTTGTGTCCTCAGTGTGAATAGACACTCCAAGAGGCCTGAAACCATGTCTTACACATTTCTTTGCTCAAGTACCCATCTCATTGATGGGTAGACTAATTAGAGTACATAATACTGTTTGAACAAGGAAATCATATTTTCTTTTAGCTGGTAGACACCTAAAATTATTATAGAAGCTTCACAATCTGTTTCAGGCTAAGAAATCACTCTATATATTCTTTTTTTCTTTAATAGAGTATAGAGAATAAAGTGCCATAACCCCAGCAAACTCAAAAGAAGGCAAAGATATCCTTTCCTTTGTTCGTCTGCAAGGTAAAATGCAACATTAAAGGTAAGCTATGGAGGAGTAGAAAATATATTAATATAAGTATTGAGACATACTGATTTTTAAAAAGAGAGCAAAGTAATTCCAATTTTGGTCTCTATTTAGCTGATATGGGTTAGAGGATCTTTCCAAGAGTCATAATCTTACGGCAAGGCATTGCCTCCCGGGGTCTGAAGGGGCTTCTAGCCAGATGAGAAATCTGACTTTGGTTCCATAGAAGTCACTTTTGTCTGTCTTTCATAGTATAAATCTAGTAACTTTGTATACACATCAATGAGGGGAATGGAATAAAAAGCATTCACCAAGGTATATGGGCTCCACCAAGGAATGTAGGCTTTGGAGCAAGCTCCTATCTCAGCAGAAGTTTCAAAACAAATCAGAAATGCCACAGAACTCTTTCTTACAGTCTTAGTGAACAAAATGAAAGTTAGGGAAGAAGTATACACCGCAGTAGACAGAGATGTAGACAGGTATGTTTCTGGATACATCCTTCTATATGCATGCTTGTATATTTCTACATACAATCAATAAATATGTGGAGAACAAAATTTAAAACACAATACCATCATCCTGAAAATGAAATACTTAGGTAAAGCCTTAAAAAAAAGAAAAAACATGTACAGAATCTGCATGCTAAAAATTATAATACACTGATACAGGAAATCAAAGAAGATATAAATAAATGGACATATTGTGTTCATAAATCAGAAGATTCAACACAGTAAAGATATAAATTCTCCTCAAATGGATCTATAGGATTAATGCAAGTTCTACCAAAATCCCAGCAAGATTTTTATATAGAGAGACAAGCTTATTCTAAAATTTATATGGAACTATAACTAAAATAATTTTTAAAAGAAGAATAAAGTTGGATCGGCCAGGCATGGTGGCTCACACCTGTAATCCTAGTACTCTGGCAGGCCGAGGTGGGCAGATCGTTTGAGCTCAGGAGTTCAAGATCAGCCTGAGCAAGAGAGAGATCCCATCTCTACTAAAAAAAATAGAAAGAAATTAGCTGGACAACTAAATTTATATATATATATATATGTATATATATATATAAAATTAGCTGGTCATGGTGGCACATGCCTGTAGTCCCAGCTACTCGGGAGGCTAAGGCAGTAGGATTGCTTGAGCCCAAGAGTTTGAGGTTGCTGTGAGCTAGGCTGATGCCACGGCACTCTAGCCAGGGCAACAAAGTGAGACTCTGTCTAAAAAAAAAAAAAAAAAAAGAATAAAGTTGGATAAATCATTCTATTAGATATTGACTTACTGTATAGCTACAGTAGATAAGACATTGTGAAGGGATAGACACATAGATGAATGGAGTTAGTGGAGAACCCAGAAATAGACTCACATAAATATGCTAAATCAAAGTTGAACAAAAGTGCAAGGAAATTCATTAGAGGAAGGATACATTTTTGAGCAAATGGATGTTAATGGGACGAAAACATAAGCCACGGACTGAGAGAAAATTTTTGCAAGCCATATATCTAACAAAAAACTTGTATCTAGAACTCTTAAAGATCAACAATTAGAAATTTTTCAACTTGAAAATGGGCAAAAAACATGAACAGACATTTCACAGAAAAAGAAAAATGAATGGCAGATAAGCATACAAAAAGATATTCATCAACACTAACCATTAGGGAAATGCAAAAATTAAAATGACAATGAAGTATAACTATATACGTTTTAGGATGACTAAAAACACAGAAATAATGCCAAATGCTGGCAAGAATGCAGAGAAACTGGATATCGTATACATTGCTGGCGGGAATGCAAAATGACACAGCCACTTTGCAAAATACTTTTGACAGTTTCTCAAAAAAACTAAATACATATTTACCATGTGACACAGTCATTACTATCTTGAGCATTTATCCCAGAGAAATAAACTTACTTTCACATAAATAACTCTACAAATTAATCATAGCAGTTCGTTTTGTAATAGGCAAAAATTGGGAACCAGCCAAATGTTCTTTAATAAATGAATGGTTAAACAAACTGTGGTACATTCACACAATGGAATACTACTCAGCAATAAACAGAATCAACTATTGACAGAGGCAACAATTTGGATGGACCTTAGAACATTATCCATAGACCGAAGCTTCTAGAAAGAATACAGTTCTAGAGTGAGATTTGTCTTCTCATTAATTTGACAAACATTTCTCAAGCACAGGACAGGTACTATCCTAGGCTTGGGGTACACAGAAATGTTGGGAGCACCCACGACCAGTCATACAATATCAACTATGTGGCATGCTCTGTGTTGGGCGCAATGTAGTCATTACTCTCATGTGATGGTTAATTTTGTGTGTCAACTTGACTGGGCCACAGGGTGCCCAGATAATTGCTTGAATGCTATACTATGTGTTTTGGTGAGAATGTTTTTGATGAGATTAATATTTAAATTAGAACACCAAGTGAATCAGATTGCCCTCACAATGTGAGTGGGCCTCATACAATCAGTCAAGGCCTAAGTAAAACAAAAAGACTGATCCTCCCCTAGTAAGAGAGAATTCTTTTATTGCCTGGATGCCATCAGCTGGGACATTGGGTTGTTTCCTGCCTCTGACTCGAACTGAAACGCTGGCCTTTCCTGGGTCTTGAGCCTTCCAGCCTTCAGATTGGAATTACACCATCAGCTCTCCTGGGTCCCCAGCTTGCCAACTGCAGGAAAATTTTGGGACTTGGCAGCTTGTATAATCACATGAACTAATTCCTTATAATAAATCTTTCTATGATATATACATCTTCTTGGTTCTGTTTCTCTGGAGAACTCTAATATACCCCATTAAATTCTCAAATCCTGAAAAAGCAGTGTAATTCTTGTTCACATTTCACAGATGAATCAAAGTTAAACAACATGCCCAAGTTCATGTAGTTCAAAGTTGCCAAGAAGGAATTCAAACCAAATCCAGCTCCAAAGGCCAAGTTCTTAAACACAATGCCCTGTTTTCCAAAGAGAAACTTATAGGCACAATGAACACAACCATGTAAACACACACTTATGGAAATTTGCTAGGTATTAGAACCAAGGTATGGTAAGCCACTAGAGAAGCAAACAGGACTAGGGGCTGAGATGATATGCCTTCCTGGATGAATGATATTTGGGCTTATAACTCACTGCGAGGTGAGCAAGAAAGACAGGTTAGGTGTTATCAAGAGGAGAGAAAAAGTACCATGTTACAAGTTCGAAGATGCAGGGAAGTTTGTACATAAAAGGGGATTCTCAAGGACACGTGGCATGGTCTTAAAAAGATGGTGATTTGGGGTGTGGGGTAGAACGAGAGAGTAAAAGTGCAGATCTGCATAGCGATTGAGAATGCTAAAAAGAACAGATGAGCAGAAGGATTACCATTTTGGAGGAAGGAGAAAATATAAATAAGGATGGCCACCCTGAGCTGAAAAAAAGTTAGAGATGGATAGATAGCACTTCTAGAGTTAGGAAAAAGGGCTAATGAAAGAAGAAGGGACAGTGAAAAGTTATTCAGATAAAGCCAGTCATTCAGGAGAATAACTTAAAATACTTTGTTCCCACAAAAAAAGGAGAGCTAAGCCTGAGTGATTTGGGTAAATCCAGTGAATGCTGGAAAAGGGGTGTGATGCCAGCTATATGGATCTCGATTTGGCCCACTCCAAAATGTGCCCTGGGCAATCCGTGGTTTAAAAAAGCCAAGAGTAAAAATTCAGCCTTTGACTGAGGAGTGGAGTAATATCAGCTAACATATTTTTTTAAAAAATGAAAAAATGGGGCTCATGCAAGGAAAGAAAACAAGAAAGGAAGTTATACAAGGAATTTGTGATCAAATTGTACAGTGGTTAATTAAAGATAGGCCTTATTCAAGCCTGTATTCATTTGCCAGGGTTGCCATAACAAAGTAACACAGACTGGATGGCTTAACCAACAGAAATATATTTTGTCACAATTCTAGAAGCCAGAAGTCAAGGCGTTGGCATGGCTGGTTTCTCTGAGGCCTCTCTTTTTGGTTTATGGATGACTGTCTTCATCTCCCTATGTGTTCAGTGCTCTTCTCTTTGTGTGTATCTGTATCTAATTTTCTTTCATAAGGACATCAGTCATATTGAATTAGGGGCCACCCCAATGACCTCATTTAATCTTAATTACCTCTTTAAAAACTCTCTCTCCAAATACAGTTATATTCTGAGGCGGGTAGGACTTCAACATAGGAATTTGGGTGGGGACACAATTCATCCCATAACAAAGTCCATGTTGTAAATGATCTGCGTGGCTTTCTTGGTCTCTCTACAATAACCAACAGAGCTATTGTCAAGGCCATGGGGGTCTATGTCTTTTTGCTACCTTTCCTTAAGAATTTCTTTTATTGTGGAAGTAGGGGAGAAGGAAGTAGATCGTAATCTGGAGGTGGCTTCATATCTAAAATATTAATAGTAGACTATATAGTTGGGGAGCTATATGAAGGGTATGTTCTAGGGGAGTTTTCTTTTCAAACTTTTTTACCCACAGAATAGAAGAAATACATTTTATATGAAATTTGTATTATTCATTCTAGAGAAGTTTCATTAAACAGTACTACATGAGATACACTGGTACTTTTTATTCTTTTCTATTCAACTTCATTTGTTTTAAATTGCACAGCTTGACATACCAAATTGATTTCATGATCCACTATTTAGAGCCACTATTTAGAAAAAATAAACTGTTCTAGGGAAGGCCACACATACAGAGCTCCCACCCCTATCCCTTAGTATTTGCTTCTGTTGCCAAATTTTTTGGCCACCTAAAGATCTTTCCTAAGCTTTCCATTTGTCAATTTTTTAAATTATTCTGCTTAGAAGAGAGAAATCTTCAATTAGATTTTGCATGTCCTCGACTACTTCTAACAATCCTTTAACAGGTGTCCCTTTAGGAATAGTCAGTGAAGAAAGAAGCCTAGAGTGGACTTAAGGCTTTGTGGTCAGGGTAGAAAAGGAGAAACATGAGATGCTCTAAGAAAACAAAGCAGAATTCTTTACAACAAAATGAAACTCCAAAATCTCATTTGAAAGTCACAGCAATGTAAAATAGGACTGATTAATGTTCTTGCCTAACATGAAGTTCACATTGAGAGTAATTCCATTTGTATTTCCATCTCATAGTTAGGAAAAACTACTTTCATTTCTTTTTATATACATGCTTTCCAACCATCTTCAGTATGCAGAATTATCCTCCAAAAGTGCAACACAGATTTAAACAACAGCATAATTGTGATAGAACTAAGATGAGATTACAATACTATTATTATGTTATTATGGCCAGGGAAGTCCGAAATATTTGAATTTGTCCTCAGTACATAGCAATGCCTACCATTAGATCTCTGAGAGAAATATCTGGCAAAGAAAATCAGTATAACAATGAATTGTTAGCTGGAACTTTTTCCTAAAATCCAAGAGAAGGGAACTGTGATGAGCTGGGATGGACCACAGGGAGCAGCCTGTTTTCTAAGCCACTTGCTTCTTAGTGATTTCACTTCCTACTAGGTATAATTCAAATAATTTCCTGGAATATGACGATCAAATTAGCATTTCTTCTTCTTAGAAAGGAGAAAGGAAAAGAAAAGAAGGAAGAGTTTGATAGCATTTCTTCGCTCAAGAGCTTACAGAATTTTCTATTGGGGATTTTGAAAAATAAAGAAAGAAAAGAAAAGAACTACTTGAGAAGAATTTAATCTGCATTATGGATTGAACTATATCCTCTTATTCTCCTTTCATCAGTTACAGCTAATTTCCATCCATCATTAAATCTAAGCCTAGTTGTGTCTATTTTGTTCTCATAACTCTTGTTCTGAGTCATTGTTTTTATCTGCTTTCTCATTCCATGCTGATCTCTGTCCCCAGCTGACCCATGCTGGTCTACTTCATTAAATCAGAGCTGTTGTGCTTACTACAAAAGATTTTTGTTTCCTCTTCTCTAATTGCTTAATGTGCAATGTTTAAATTTTCATGTTTTCATCTTCATTTTTCTAGCTGTGTTTGTTCTAATCTATGCAATGCTGAAGTAATAAAGGCACATCTACATCATTGCATGTCCCTGCACCACCGGGTAATGTCTGCCATGAAATGCGGTGTGTACTGCTGGAGGAGGAGAGTGGGGGATACTTAGGGGTTCCTAGATCAGGGGAAATGAAAAATTCCTGTATAGATGCTACTTAGAAAACTCTCACTCATCACTTTTATACTTGTCTTCCTTATAATTGTCCTTTATAATTGTCTTCTTGTCACACTTTTGAAGTCCTCCTTGGTTCCAGCAGCTGTGATTAATATTGTCCACTGCTAATTTATTGAGATTTGACTATTTAACAGTTTCATGTAGATTCATTCTAGAAGAGAGTCTTTAATTGCTCATTATTTTTAATAATATCTACCACCTAAGGAATAATTATCTTAGGTAAGACATTGTCCTGGGTACTTTATAATCACTATCTCATTTAATCCATGCAATTTCAGTAAGTAACTATTATAGCACCCCTTTTAAAAAGAGAGAAACTAGGACACAAATAGGTTAGTAATTTGTCAAGAAAAGCTAGAATTTGACCCTAATCTATAGAATACAAAGTCCATACTCTTACCTATCATTCCATGGTGCCTCTGGGAGATCAGTTTCGTATGTTGAACTACACAAGGTCTGTCCAGAAAGTATCCAGCCATTGTTAATATTATGTCACAAAAACGGTTTGTGTGACATTGATGTTACCTGGCAGTCAATGAAAATGAACTGGAATGCACATACGAGAATAATGACGACTTGACCATACTAGTCAGTGGGGCGCTAGACCCCATCAAGTGAGCGTGTGTACTGTGTGGCTGTCGCATTCAAAATAACTGAGCGAGTAATGAACCTGCAACAAATTTTGCATTAAGCTTGAACATTCCTCTGCAGAAACTATTCAAAAGATTCAGGAGGCTTTCGGAGATGATGCAATGAGTGCAGTGCAAATAAAAGTCTGGCACAAATGCTTCAAAGATGATCAAGAATCTGTTGAAAGTGATCCATGTTCTGGAAGACCTGCAACCAAGCAGAACATCTGAGAATGTTGAGCATGCACAGATCAGGTTAAGAAACTCTGGGAGAATTGTGTGAGGTCCCATGATGCCTACTTTGAAGGAGACTGAGGCATCATTGTCCTGTATACAATGTTTCTTGTATCTTGTATCTTCTTCAATAAATATCTCCATTTTTCGTATTACATGATTGGATACTTTCCAGACCTCATATGTCTTTGACTGTCCTGCAACCACAGAATTTGGCCCCAAAGAACCCTCACACTGTAGTAAAATCAGTTGTGGCTCTGAAGGCTTGATTGTCTATGTTGCTAAAATAATGAATCTCAAAATCTTTGGAGGCAACTCCCTCTTGTCACGCGACCCATTTCCTGGGTAGAAGTAAAGGAAGAAAATTAACAAAAACAAAAACTGTCTTATATTTGTACACTCCTTATATTGTTAAAGACTGACTCTTCTTCTCTTTGTTCCCACTACAAAAACTCTGGAGGAATATGTGCTGTTGTTCGGGCATCAGATAACTCTCTGTACTTCCCCTAATTACCCTGGCCCTGGAGGTTGAATTGTGATTGATATTTATTAGTAAACTAAAGATACTATTCATGACAGTGAGAAAAAATGTGATCTTGAATCTAACCAAAATAGAGGTCAAATGAAAGACAAACACACATTGCATATAAGTCAGAGATGGATGACAACTGTGGTCTTAATCGGAGTTTCAGAAAAGATTTTGTATGACTTCTGATTCAGACAGTGAAGGGAAAGCAATTTACATTTCATGTCTGAGACAGAACAATCTGTCACTTAGAAATATTTGGGTCAGTAATATCAGCTGAGAATAAAATCAGGATGAGAACGTGAGAGTGGTCTTAAATAAACTAGACAACGAGAAAGATTATGAAAGCAGAAATACTCCTTCTTTTTCCTTCAAACTATATATAAATTTCCACTATATTCATATTTCAACTATATATAAATTACCACTATGGGACCAACAGATGATAAATGGTTCATAAATTTCACCTGGATTAGAAAATAATTAGATTTTCTTCATCTTTTACAATATGATGAATTTTACTTTCAAACATTTAGAACTGTTAGCAGAAACCAAAAAAAAAGTCTCTTAAAACATGCTGTGATATGAAGAAAAGATGATTTTGGCATATATAGGTATAAATAAAAAGAGAATAAACTGAAACATTTCATATTTTGATAAAATTACTAAGGATATGGTATCAAGAAATTTTCTACTTAAACTAATTTTAAAATAGTATACACTTTATAGATCTTTGGGCTTAAAAAGAATGGCTGCTGGAACAAATCAGCAAGAAAACATCAAACAACCCCATTAAAAAGTGGGCAAAAGACATGCACAGAAGTCTTCAAAAGAAGATAAACTAATGGCCAACAAATATATGAAAAAATTCTCAATATCTCTATCATCAAGGAAATGCAACTCAAAACCACAATGAGATATCACTTTCACTCTAGTGAGAATGGCTTTTATCAAAAAATCCCAAAAAAACAAATGTTGGCTTGTATGTGAAGAGAAAGGAACACTTACATACTGTTAGTGGGACTGCAAACTCATACAACCTCTATGGAGAGACCTCAAAGAACTAAAAGTAGACCCACCATTTGATCTAGCAATTCCACTACTGGGTATTTACCCAAAGGAAAAAAAGATATTTTATCACAAAGACACTTGCACTCGAATGTTTATAGCAGCACAATTCACAACTGCAAAGATGTGGAAACAACTCAAGTACCTATCAATACATGAGTGGATTAATCAAATGTGATATAT
>CAUYSK010004736.1:0-18276 GCA_963575035.1 Avahi laniger | reverse complement strand
CTCCTGGAAAGGGCTGGAACACATTCTACTAAGCGAGGTATCCCAAGAATGGAAAAATAAGCACCACATGTACTCACCATCAAATTGGTATTAATGGATCAACACATAAGTGCATATATAAGAATTACATCTATTAGATATCGGGCAGGGGGAGGGGGAGGAGGGGACGGGTATATGTGCACACAAAGAGTACAATGCGCACCACGCAATGGGATGGACATATTTGAAACCTGGACTGAGGGGGGGGAGGGGGGGCAAGGGCAACACACGTAACCTAAACATCTGTACCCCCATATTATGCTGAAATAAAAAAAAAAAAAAAGGCAGGGCTCCTTCTGCCGTTGCACAGGGCTCACAGAATGCTAAACACCCTATGACCAAATGACATCGGATCTCCTCAGTGGACTAGGCTTTTGGGATAGGTAGGCAACTTCCATTTTGTGAGCCATGTGAACAACAATTTAGCCTCCTTGTCAGAGTGGGTCTGGCCCTTGGGAAGCCTGGGCAGGCTAAATGGATGGGGTGCTTTTTAGAGGTAAGAAATAGCACAGTGCCCACCTTAATTGGGAAGCTTCCTCAAAGCAGGGCTGCTCAAGAGCTAGCTGAGCAGAACTGAAAAAACAAATTGGGTTAAGAAGGGAAAGACATTTATCCAGAAGCTGTGAAATACTCTGAGCAGACATTCTCAAGGTCTGGTTCCCAATTTAAATCTTTGCAGGAATCTTCGCCTAGAGACAGATGAGTAAGATGGAAATTCAACATGAGACACCGACACTCACGCAGAGTTGTGGGAAGGTTCAGAGCTGCAGGAGCTCTAAAGGGGAGCTGAATGGGTGGGTTAGTCAGAAGACCACCTGGTGCACAAAATTCATTTTCAGCTAAAGCAACTGAGTGGTGTTGCAGGGATATTGGAGGAGGGCCTCACCCATCACAATTCTTCCCCATCGTACAAACCAGTCTAAGTCTCCCTGAGGACGGATACAACTGGTCTGGAAGCAAAGAACATGCCTGTTCCAAAGTGGCCTGCCTTCTCAGGTGTCACTGCCAGAGACAGGGTGGGTCAGGATGAGCAGGTGCTGACCTTACCTTCCAATATCAAAAATCACAGACACAGGGTACAAAGGGTAGGTGGGGCCAATGCAGGAGTCAGTCTGTGACTGTTTTCCTTTTCTACCACTAAGGAAAGCCAGAAGTAACATGAAGAGGCTGACAAGTGGTCACACAGCTGGGATTTGCCTAACGAGGAAAATAGTTTGTTTTGATGGCTAAGAAAAGTCTTTTCTCCCCCTGTAGAATTATGCCCTCCCTAAAGTAACTGCCAGATTACATGCAGCGGAGAATGATGGGCAATGGGAGGGGATCCTGCTCCTTCCCTGAGGAGCATGCCACCCTAGGGGATTGAGAAGCCTGGCAGAGATGTGCTGACTTTACTGATGTGCCAAGACATAGTTGCTTTGCCACCTAAATCGGACCTGACAAGCTGCAAGGCAGGCCCTGAGGAGTCACAAATTGCTGACAAATCTCAGTCCTACAATCAGGTCAAGCACCATCCCTCATTAGCAAAAACTTGAACATAAAGAGCTGATAAACTGCTCAGGACTGCCCAGCTAACCAGTTAGCTTTTCGGCCTGTACCTCTAAAGGGTATGGCCCCATATCCATTTCAGGATCAAATGATTAAAACCTTGTAATCCATCAACATGTATGTCTATTGCCCTCTCACATAAACCTGGTCAAAAGTCACAGCTCCCAGATTTAGGACTGATGCAGGTCCTGAACTAGTATCTGTCTGTACGTATCCCAGTCCAATCTACAGAGTGCACTGGCCCTACCTCAATCTTCATACCCAAAGGAAGCCAAGGAGCCATGTGCCGAGGATTCTCTAAAGGGAGTCCAAAGTTTGCAATGTTATGAAGTGAACTTCTTATACTAAAAGTAGACTAACTGACTTAATATTGATCAAATATCCCCTTCAGTTTTCTGTGGCTTGTTCTAAGATGTATCTTAGGGCAAACCCGAATCTGGAGAACTCTCTTGGCTTAGGACCACTTCTATAAATTGTAGAAATATGTCCCCACCCAGCCCAAGAGTCTCAAGTGTCTTGAGACTCAATGAAGGGACTCCAAACAAGTAGGGTTTTCCTACAAGATTCTCTATGCATTCAACAATATCTGACATGAGTCACTGAGTTATAGGAAACTAACTAATACATAAAAGGGAAGAGAAGGCTGAAGGGAGACCTATCCTTAGATGGGGATTTCTGACAGAGTAACAGGATGCATGATGAAGAAAAAGGGAAGCACTCAGCTAGAGTCAGGAGACAGTGCTAGAGTTAGCCTAGAAAGCAAGGAATGCTGAGAGCAAGCCTAATGTTGGTGTTGGCATTCATGTTTACAGCTCTAGGCTGCCAGCTCACCCATAATCCCATGCAGAGATGACTTCTCTGCTCAGACACATAATCCTTGGAATCCATAAATACTAACTCTTTACCCAGTGACCGAATCCCCTGCAAAACCCTTTGTCCCTTTTCCACATAGTCACCAAGTCTAACCTATTTTACTTTCTTACCTATCAAATGTCTCCTCTACAACCTTTAGTCCAGGCTTATTTCTCACCTGAACTATTGCAAAATATTCATCCTTCCTAGTCTCCTTCCAGATCCACCTCTCTCTCACTCCTCCTTACCTCTGATGCATTATACACAATTTGCTATGGGGATATTTCTAAGATATGAATAGATTTTTTCATTCATTTTCTTAAAATCCTTCATTGAGTGTGCCCAAGAAAAAGTCCAAGTTACTCAGCATATTATCAAAGTTCTTTCTTGACCTGTCCATGTCTAGAGAGATATAGCTTCCCAGTACCCTAACTTTGGTCAAACCAAAACCTTTGCACTCACTCAATATGCCATCCCATCCTTTCGGTTTCCAGATGCTCCTGTCTAGAGTAAACATCAGACAGTAACCACCATAAGGATGGCAAGAAAGTAGAAACCTTATCCAGTGCTTTCAGAGAAAGAACTGAGTCAGAACAGTAAAAACTACTCTGGTACCTATTATGGGCTGAATTGTCTGACTGTCTGTGTCCGCCCCAAATTCCTATGTTAAAATCCTAACTCCCAAGGTGATGATATTAGGAGGTGGGCCTTTGGGAGGTAATTAGGTCATGAGGGCAGAGTCCTAACAAATGGGATTAGAGCCCTG
Organism: Avahi laniger; assembly: GCA_963575035.1. NCBI lineage: Eukaryota > Metazoa > Chordata > Mammalia > Primates > Indriidae > Avahi > Avahi laniger. The sequence goes on along the minus strand of CAUYSK010004736.1, from coordinate 15,074 downwards.
ATGAAACAGGTCCAAGGGAGTTCTTTCACCCCTTCCACCATGTAAGGACACAGCAAGAAGATGCCACCTGTGAACCAGAATGCAGGCCCTCACCAGACTCCCAGTCTGCTGGTGCCTTATTGGGAACTTCCCAGCCTCTAGAACTATGAGAAATAAATGTCTGTTGTCTGTAAGTTACATAGTTTATGGTATCTTGTTATAGCAACCCAAAAAAAGACAAATTGTGTTCCACTAAAATTCTTATGTTGAAGTCCTAATTCCTAGCAGCTCAGAATGTGACCTTATTTGGAGATAGAGTCTTTAAAGAAGCAATCATGTTAACATGAGGTCGCTAAGGTGAGCCCTAACCCAGTATGACTTAAAAGGGGAAATGTGGACACAGAGATACACACAGAGGGAAGACAATGTGAAGAAAAATAGGGAGAATATGGCCATCTATAAGCCAAGGAGAGAGGACTGCAACAGATCCTTCCCTCGCAGCCCTGAGAAGGAACTAGCCCTGCCAACACCTTGATTTCTTGACTTTGAATTTCTAGCATCCAGAACTGTGAGACAAGAAATTTCTGTTGTTCAAACCACCCTGTCTGAGGTACTTTGTTATGGCAGCCCTAGCAAGCTAACATAGTACCTTTCAAAATTACTAATTCCACAAAAAAGTATTTTAAAAAATAATAAATGAACACCTTTTAAGTACCTAGGTGTTGTACTAGGCATGATGAAAAGATATGATCCTTACCCTTAGGGAGTTCATAGCCTAACAGGGGAAACATCACAGCATGGGGCATTTGTTCTACCCTCATTATATGTTATATATTCTGAGTGGGAGGAGTATTAGGTTTTGTGCTTGGGTGACTGGTAATGCCATTTACTGAGAAAGAACATATAGAAGAGGTGGAGGGGAGAAAGAAAAGATGATGAGTACAGTTTGAACACATTGCATGAGGTGACTATGAACATTCAGGTGACAGTATCTATAGGCAGCTGGATATAAAATCTGGAGCTCATGAAGGAGGACTGAGGTAGAGACAGTAATTTGGGATTTATTACTTACGGGCTAGGACATGGCTGAGATTATCTAGAGAAGAGAATGAAGTGGGAAACAGAGCTTGGGAACCATCAAGTTTTAAGGGGCAAGCAGAGAAAGAGAAATGTTGTGAAGGAAACAAAGTTGGAACTGTCAAAATAAGAAAAGGACTTGGAGGGAAACATATCAAAAAAGCCAAGAAGGAATAGTGTTTTAGGAAGAAACCAGTCAACAGTTTTTATCTTACCTGTCATGAAGAAATGCTCCAAGAGGTTAGTTTCCAACTGGAATGCCCTTCCTAACTTGTCGTCTTTGGCTGTTTATGTCAGATGTGGACTGAATAAACACATTTCCTTAGAATGCTTAAAGATGACAACTAGCAAAGGGAAGTAGAAGTCCTCAGGAATAGACTACAAGTTACCTCTTCCTTTGGCTTCAAAAAGTCTTCTTCCATGTACTATTACTATACTTCAGGATATATGTCTGTCTTGGAATTGGTGGTAAATCTTAGCTGCACTGTCTACAGAATACAACATCCTACTTGCAAGGAGCTATGGATCTCCTTAATGACATATGCTTGTAAATACAGGAAGTAAGTTATCCCTTGATTCCCATCTTTATAAGCTGTTATTTTTGGACATTTCCAAGATATTTAATAACAATTGCTAACTTAGCATCCTCTGAGAATTCCTATAAGAAGAATTCTCTGACTACCCTAATCTAAAGGGCTTGCTCCATACGTTAAAGTCCTATGGCAACTATTGTCTGTTAAAAGTGTTAATCATTGTTTTTGCAATTAATTACTATGGCCTTGTAATACCATTTAATATTTTAAGCATTCATTCCATAAAACTTTTCCAAGTGTCTACTAAGTATCAGGAGCTATGCTAGGAACTGGCAATCAGTTCCTGACCTCAAGTGCAATCTACCAAAGGAGTTAAAGCATGTATATATGCAAGGAAAATGCAAGTAGAAAGCAGAAGTAACAAGAAAATATGTGGCCAGGAATAGGACCTCTGAGGCCCTGAAATATGTTTTTCTACCCTCATGTATTAGGCATATTAGGCAGAGAAGATACCCCAGATGAAGTCTACTCTTAACACCTAAGACTTCAGACTCAAATGCCTGTGTGGCCTTTTAGCTTGATAAGCCAGGCTGGGCCCAAACCACTTCTTTAACAGAAAAATCAGTTCAAAAGAAAGGTCAAGCAGTCTGCAACTTAACCCCTTGCCCCTGGGCCCATATTCTTGACATCTGAATTTCTCCCAGTGCAAGAGAAGGTACAAAAACAATTATCTGAGGCCCAAAGCAGTTTTCTCAACTTGTCTTTCCATTACCCAATTTATTCCAACTGACAGAGCTCCTGCCTCCAGCATAAAAGCCCAATTAGAAGTCCCTATTTTTTGGGCCTGGAGTGAGAGAGCAGCCTTCAGCAACTCCTAAGGTTAGAGTGAGTGGCTAACATGTATCATAAGAGACACAGATAAAATGTATGAGAATTTGAGAGAGAAAAATATTTCTAGCTTTAGAAATTGTGGTTTGGATGGGAATCAGGGAAGTCTCCAAGAGGGGGTGATATGTGGGCTTGATCCGAAGGATGAATAATATCTGGATATGTGGGAACTAAAGAGAAGTAAGGGCATTCAAGGTAGAGGATATAGGATGAGTAATGATACAAAGGGAGAAAAAGGAAGGTATGTTGTTAGAAGGGAAAGAAATTAACATTTACTGAATGCAAACATGCCAGGCCCTGCTCTACATATATTATTTTACCAAACCCTTATCCATCTACTGAGGTCAATATGATAATCCAGTTCAGAGACGGGAAAACTAGGTTCCCAAAAGGCTAGGTGACTTTCCTAAGCCTAAGGTGACACAGGTAGTGAGTGGTAGAGCCATATTTCAAACTCAGGCTCTGGCTGATTCCAAAGCCCAGGTTCTTTAACTGCACCATGTAGCCTCTGGGTTGAAAAAGGTTAGAAAAGTAGATTGGGTCAAGTCATGGGAGGTCACAGATGCCAGGCTAAAAAGTTGAGACTATAATTTAACTACCCACAGAAATAAAAATTAATGTGTTTTTTTTGAGGAGAACCTTCCATTCATTTATTCACTTATTTATTCATTCACACACTCACTGAACATCTGTAAAGAGCTTGCAGGCATCAGGGATATAAAGTTAGACATTGTCCCCATTCTGTATTTTAATGCTATTTTTCATCTAGCTTTTATTTAAACTTTTTATTATATACATATAGAAAAGTACACAAATCAAAAAGGCAGTTTTATATCAATGTAAACAGAATCCAGATCAAGAAACAATATCACCAGAACTCCAGAAGCTCCACACCCCCCACACATCTAATCACTACCAATTCCATCCCCCAAAGGTAATCACTATCTGGATGTTTGTCTGACACCACAGATTACTTTTGCCTGTTTTTGAACTTAATATAAAAGGGATCATATAGCATACCTTCTTTTAAGAAGTATATAATCTTGAAGGCAAATGCTCACATAATTCTAGAACAATATGATTAACATCAGAGTTAATTACATATGAACTACTGTAGAAAGATAGAAAAATGAGGATCTGATTTTACCTGGGGAAAGGCTTCAAAGAATGTGAGATCTAAGTATAAGTGGTAGAGCCCTGAGTATAAGTGGTAGCCACGACTAGTGCTCTGTTTCAGGAAGATAAACCTCGCAGTGATATATACAATGAATTCGAAGGAAAATAAATAAAAGTGAGGAAACCACTGGAAGGCTAATACTATAGCCTAAGCAATAAAGAGGACCTGAGCACAAGAGGAAACAGAGAAAAAGAGACTGATAAAGAAACTGCAGAGAAAAAAAAAAAGATCTGGCAAACGATCCAAGTGGGAGGCAAGAGTGAGGGAAGAATAAAACGTGGCACCAAGATTTTGAGTGGGTGACTAGCAGAATGACAGTGACTTTAACACAAATAGAGAACAAAGGAAGAGGAATAGACCCAAGACGGAAGTTTTAAACATTGGGAAATTATGGTGAAAATAACTAGTAGATAACTAGACATGAAAGATAGAACCTAAGGAAAAAAGGAAGGTTTAGAAGTACAGATTGGGGAAAATCTGCTCACAAAGACTAGCTGTAAGTCTAATGGCTGCCTTACACAGAAGCTAGGACCACGCCCAGTTACTTGTCATACAATAGCTGCTCAATTAAAGATTCTTGATTAAACGATGAAGGGATGCAGATTTGAGATTAAAAGAGATGCCTGATGCCAGGTGTGGTAGCATGCACTTGTAGTCCCAGCTACTTGGGAGGCTGAGTCGAGAGGATTGCTGGAGCCCCGGAGTTCAAGGCTGTAGTGCATGATGATCATGCTTGTGAATAGCAACTGCACTGCAGCCTGGGTAACATAAGTGAGATCTACCTCAAAAAAAAAAGTTGCCTGGGGGGAGGTCTGTAGAAAGAAAAGACAGAGACAGAAGCTAGGCAAGGAGAGAAAGGAATGAAGAGAATCCTGAGAATCTAAGAATTATGGAAGACAAAAAAACAGGAAATTATAAGAGGTAGGAAATTTAAAAAACATTATGAGGCTGGGCGCAGTGGCTCATGCCTGTAATCCTAGCACTCTGGGAGGCCAAGGCGGGCAGATCGTTTGAGCTCAAGAGTTCGAGACCAGCCTGAGCAAGAGTGAGACCCTGTCTCTACTAAAAATAGAAAGAAATTAGCTGTACAACTAAAAATATAGAAACAATTAGCTGGGCATGGTGGTGCATGCCTATAGTCCCAGCTACTCAGGAGGCTGAGGCAGAAGGATCGCTTAAGCCCAGGAGTTTGAGGTTGCTGTGAGCTAGGCTGATGCCATGGTACTTTAGTTTGGGCAACAGAGTGAGACTCTGTCTAAAAAAAAAAAAAAAAAATTATGAAATGCTGCAGAGAAAATGAGAATGAAGACTGAGGAAAAAGGACCTAAGAGAAAAAAATTATTTTACTGTTAATTATTTCTATCTCCCCTCTGGCCTATAAGCTCCTGGAAGATAGGAAAATGTCTTACGAATAGCCCCAACAGTATCCAGTGGTACCCACTTATTAGGGGCTTGATTTAAAATGGAATAATTATATTAGTTGCTTCCTTTTGGATAACTCTGGCAAACGATTTTCTCTCACAGAGAAAGAGTTCCTTCCCAGGCAGTACTGAATGTCCTCGCTGATGGTCAAATGAGCAGGAGGGGTCAGAGAAGGTGTGGTAGAGAGTAAGGAAGGCTGCTTTGCTTGTTATTTGGAAGCAAGTAATCTTGTACAGGAATCTGACTTACTCCACAAGAGTTAACTAAGTAACTCCCTTTATTGATACTAGGCCCAGAAACTACCACCAGCAGGAGCTAAGGACAGCTGCCAGTATTTGTTACCCTCCTTTAACTCTAGACAGGTTAATGATATCATGGCATCCCTTGGAGATTTTCTGACATGCTCCTCAGAAACCAGAGCCAAGTCCATCCCTTCAAACAAGCTGCTTCAAAGCTCAGTCCCAGGTGTAACATCTTATGATTCACAAGGCTCAGTCACAACCTGGAGCCAGACCTAAGGTTTATAGAAGACCAAGAACTGATAAACATCCAGATCCAGGCCATTAACATGTCCAGAATATCTCGGGGGTGCGGGAGGAACCATACATTGCTCCTGATGAGTGCACAGAAGCTGCTCTTTGAAGGTGTTTCCACAGTGCACAGGTCAGCCTTTATAGGGCTAAGCACTCTACTGACTTCTTCCTCCAAGGTCCCAGAGAAGCACCAGTGTACTATATAGTCTCATCTGAGTCATCCATACAGAAAATTACCCCAGGAATCCTGTTGCCACTAGGGAGACTTGGGAGCCTGGATCCCTATAAAAGCCTAAAGTCCTATGACATTGGCTGTTGCCACATTAGCCATCAGAAGCAGCTTCACTGAGTTCCCACTTAATAGCAAAGACTCCAGCTATGGTCAACAACATCTTTGGCAGGTCATGCAGCAGCCTCAAGCCTAGGCTAAGAAAGTCATGACAAAGCCCTGAAAACCAACAGTTCTGGGAAGTACCAGGAGGCTAGCTAGAGACTCTCAAGCAACAGCTTTATACTCAAAAATGTATTTTTCTATTATCTCACCAAAACCTTGTGAGAGGGAACAGTTATTATCCCTAACTTTATAACTAAGGAGACTGAGAAATAGGAAATTGGAAATGATTTGCCCAAGTTCTCTCAGATTTTAAGAGTGAGCAAATGCAAGGACTCGGTTCTTTCTATTTCTATTCATCCCTAAATTTTGTTTGTAATAGGATAACAATAAACTGACACAAAAGACACTGGATATCATGAATGGACTCTGCATATACCCATCTGGAATCCACATTTCCTACCAACTGGACCTCAGGAAACAAAGACTCATAGGTGAGAAACACTGAAGCTTCTGTGTCACCTCCTTCCCCCTCCTGCCTTGGGAGATGTAACAGTTTGCTAGGGCTGCCAAAACAAAGTAGCATAAACTGGACGGCGTTAACAGCAGAAATTTATTTTTTCACAATGCTGGACCAGGCTGGAAATCTAAGATCAAGATGTCAACAGGGTTGGCTTCTTCTGAGGCCTCTCTCTTAGCTTTTATTTTAGATGGTCATCTTCTCTCTCTCTTCACATGGTCTTTCCTCTGTGTGTGTCTGTGTTCTCAACTCCTACTCTTATAAGGGCTGCAGTCACAATGGATTAGGACCCACACATATAACCTCAGTTTATATTAATTACCTGTTTAAAGGCTCTATCTCCAAATACTGTCACATTCTAAGATACTGGGGGTAGGACTTCAACATATGAATTTTGAGGTGTGTGTAATTTAGCCCAAAACAGGAGGAAAACGTGAAATCAAGATCTTAGTGGCATCAGGAATTTAAAAGGCAGGGGAAGAAAGGGGATAATTCAGAACCAGAAGCCAGGTACTCTGGTGTCTTTCTTTCCTTTGGAGGGAGCCTTTGGAATGGAGTGGAAAGGACATCTCAGCTGATGACTTTGAAGAAACAACTAGGCCAGTCTCAACTCTCATCCTTGATCTGGTCTGCTGCCTAACAGAACTAGAGAGTGGAACAATGTGAGTCCTCTTGGCAATTCTGTTATGTTCAATGTGGATGGAGGTGGGAGTGGTGCAGGGACTTTGTTCATGTTTAAAAGATTAAAGCTAAATCCCTAAAGAAATCACTATTGCCATCTACTCAGCTTCATCTTTTGAATTTTTTCTACCTAAGACTTTAGTTTTTATTAAAAGAGTTGAATTCCAAAGCCTGAGCTAGATTTGTATATTAGAGAAACAGAAAAAGAGACTATCGGGATGCAGCAGGAACTGGCAGCTCAAGAGCATGCCTTCATTACTGACCAACTGGGCAAGCTACTTCCACACCCCATAAAAAATAGCTCCTCCTTATTGCTTCAGAGGCCTAGCTGGTGTTGCTAATTTTCCCAGAGACAGACAAGCGAAAGAGGAGAAAAGGGTTGCAAGTTAGAGCACAATTAAGGCAAAACGTGGCAAATTCAAAGAACTTAAAAAGGAATAGAGCTGGGAGGAAATATTTGCAAACTGTATGTTTGATAAGGAACTTCTATCCAAAATATATAAAAAACTGTTACAACTCAACAACAAAAAGACAAATAACCCGATTTAAAAATAGGGAATGGGTCTGAATAGACATTACGGTAGTTCCCCCTTATCCACCATTTCACTTTCTGTGGTTTCAGTTACCCACAGTACAGTACGATAAGGTATTTTCAGAGAGAGACCACAATCACATACCTTTTATGACAGTATATTGTTATAATTGTTCTATTATTGTTGTTGTTAATCTCTTACTGTGCTAAAAGTTTATAAATTAAACTTTATCATATGTATCTTTAGAAAAAAACAGTATTATTGAGTTTGGTACTATCTGCAGTTTCAGGCCTCTACTGTGGGATCTGGGAATGTATTCCCCATGAATAAGAGGGGACTACTGTATTTCAAAGATATAAAAATGGCCAATAAGCACATGAAAAGATACTCAACATCATTAGTCACTAGGGAAATGCAAGTCAAAACTACAAGATACCAGTTCACACTGCAAAGATGGCTATAACAAAAAAAAACAGTAAGTGTTGGCAAAGATGGGGAGAAAATGAACCCTCATACATTGTTGATGGGCAGGTAAAAATAGCACAATCACTTTAGAAAATAGTCTGGCCGTCTTTCAAAATGTTAAACAAAGTTACCATATAACCCAGCAATTCCATTCCTAGGTGCATACCCAAAAAACATGAAAATTTATATCTATACAAAAACATATATAGGAATAATCACAGCTGTGTTATTCATAATAACCAAAAAGTACTGATACATGCTATAACACGGATGAATCTCAAAAACATTATGCTAAGTAAAAGAAGACAGACATAATAAGCCATGTATGGTAGGAATCCATTTATATGAAATGTCCAGACTAGAAAAATCTATAGAAACAGAAAGTAAATTAGTAGTGGCTAGCAGAATAACTGCTTAATGGGTGTGGGATTTCCTTTTGAGGTGATGGAAATGTTCTAGAATTAGGTAGTGGTAATGGATGTATAACCTAGTGAATATATTAAAAACCACTTACTTATACACTTTAAACTGGTGAATTTTATGTTATGTTAAATTATATCTCAATAAAAAAAATATTTGTTAATTAAAAAAAAAGGAGACTCCTTTGTCAAGCCACTGAGGGGAAGTGGTGTAAGAGTAGGACTGGATGAGAAGGCTGGAAGAGTACAAGGCCTGTTCCCATTTCACTTATAATAGTGAAAGGAAGTGGAAGGAAGTTTTCTTCGTATGAGGAGAGGGAGGAACCATGGATAGCTGGTCAAAGATGAAATTTGGAAATTTTTTTAAAAAAAATTCTCAACCAAAAGTGAGCATGGCCAAGTACAGTCATGATCTGTCCTTTTCTGAAGATTTTTTAGGCAGGAAAACCCACCTTATTCCTCTTCACAATTTAATTGCCCAGAACGCAAAAGGATATGCTTCCCTACTCTTCATGCTTTTCATTCATCCTGTCAACAGATATTTATGGAGTGCCTTTTATGTGCACAACAGAACAACTACCTCATCTTTTCTCTCTTTAAAGACAAGTGAAACTCCTTTTCGTAATTCTACCTCACAGAAATGATTTTGCTTTCTTTTATCTCCCAAGAGCCTAATCAGATCTGTTGGGTTCAGGGTTGATTTGGAGAGCATGGGAACAAAATACAAGACATAAAACAGGTTTTAGAGTGAGCAGTGATGCCTTTTGCTTGGGACAATTTGAATTGGAGATGCTGATGGGACAAGTACGTGTCCAAGAAGTAGTTAGAAATATGGGTCTATAGTCTGGGCTAAATAAGAGAGCAGCCCACATATAGGTGGTAGGTAACATAATGAAACAGATTTCATAGGAAGAATGTATACAGCTATACAAAAAGAGGAACCCCATAAAGACCAACATTTATGAAATGAGCAAAGAAAGAAAGCAGAAAAGGGAGACTGAAGAGATGAAAGAGGAGGAAAGCTGGGGATGGCTTCTTCAATGTCAAAACAGGAGGGAATATTCAGGAGTGTCAAATACTGCAGAGAGATCCAATAAGATAAAGACTGAAAAGCAACCACTAAATTAGATAGCGAGGAGCTCACTGATGACCTTCACAAATATAGTTTTAATAAAATGACAATGAAATCTCTGACACAGACTTTTCTCAAGTGTATTCCTTGGAAAACTAGTCCTGTAGGATGCTTTTCCAAAAGAGAGTTTCATAGTTAAATAAATTTGCAATAATGCTGTACATATTGTCCACTCTTAAAGAATCACGGGAAGGCCGTGCGTGGTGGCTCACGCCTGTAATCCTAGCACTCTGGGAGGCCAAGGCGGGCAGATCGTTTGAGCTCAGAAGTTCGAGACCAGTCTAAGCTACAGAGAGACCCTGTCTCTACTAAAAAAATAGAAAGAAATTAGCTGGACAACTAAAAATATATATATATAAAAAAATTAGCCGGGCATTTTGGTGCATGCCTGTAGTCCCAAGCTACTCGGGAGGCTGAGGCAGGAGGATTGCTTGAGCCCAGGAGTTTGAGGTTGCTGTGAGCTAGGCTGACACCACGGCACTCTAGCCTGGGAAACAGAGTGAGACTCTGTCTCAAAAAAAAAAAAAAAAATAGATAAAAAAAGAATCACGGTAAGCCTAAGAATGTTCAAGTTTCTGAGAAGACCTAAGATAAAGCAATCTGTTGGTGTTACACTCTGTTGAACTGTTTCCCAGGGAATTTCTTTGACCAAGGAATCCTTTATCATATGGTACCTATTAACAACTCCAAAAATTGGAGTCCTATGGAATACACTTTGGAAAACAGCGTTCCTAAGATTATGGTGGCAGAAATAAGTATTTAAAAGATAGGCTCTGAAATTAAATATATCTAGATTTGAATCCTGGTTCTAAATCTTACTAGCTGGGTGACCCTGGACAAGTTTCTATCTTTCTAAACACTCAGTTTCTTAATCTATAAAATGGGCCATAACATAAGCCTAATTCACAGAATTATTGATAGGAATTCATTGGGTAATGCATGTAAAGAGACAAGTAGTTAACTCAATAAATGAGGTTACCATAAAGGTAATAATTATTGTTATAGCAATAGTCGAGATTAAATGGAAAACTATAATGTAGATAATAAAGTTTTTGATTAATGAATGGGGAATTATGAGAAAGTTGTAATGTAATTGCAACAAGGAAGCTGGGTGTAGAAATGGGTTAAGTGAGGATCCAGTAATGGCTCGCAAGTGGCAAAGGGAGCCAGAGAAAACCAAGCCCCACTCCTGGTGGCAAAAACTGTGGATAACAGACATCTTGAAGCATTCAGGCTATGCACAGAATTTGTATTACAATAATATTAGAAAGAATCTAAAGATCCATCAATAGGGGACAGAGTACATAAATTATAATACATCCACAGAAAGAAATACTTTGTAGCTATGTAAAAAGCAATAGTTCTATTTATACTAAAAGAAAAACTATGTAGCTATTAATAGAGTGGTAGCTCTATTTATACTATGAAGGAAAAAAATCTCCAAGATATAGCAATAAATGAAAAAAGCAAGGTAAAGGACAGTATATGTAATACACATATATAAGCTCTGGTACACACACATGCTTGCAAATGCAGGGATTATCTCTGGACTGAGTCACAAGACACAGGTATCAATGAGATGGGGGAAGGGGTATGGAGGCAGAGAATCTCTTTGTATTATACATAATCTTTTTAATTTTGTATTTCTACATTTATTACTTATTCAAAAGATTCTTTTTTTTTTTTTTAAGTATTAGGTAGAGGGATGAAAGCTTGTGGGGAAAAAGGAGGGATCAGAAACTGGTGGTCTCTGTGAGGGCAAAGAGTTGAAGTGGTAGAAGTTAAGACAGGCAGTCCTGATCAGAGAAAATCCTGGAGTCAAGATTATGCAAAGATCATGCTTTCCTGGTGCAACTACGTCTAACAGGTGGGGCCCTCTCCTGAGTCTTGTCATTTTTCCCCAAGGGACCTGTTTTTTAGGGCTTCAATTATAGGACAAGAAGGAAGTCTTTTCCCTTGGGAGGGAGTCACAAGTGAGAACAGAACTTTTCAGGACAGTGCTGGTTTGTCCTCTTGTCTTAGTGATCATTCCTGAGAAAATCTTTCAGGCTAACCAGCTACGATCCTGCATCTCCTGGGACTGCTCCATTTAAACACAGGCCTTCTACTCTATTTGCTCGCTTCTATCCCTAATTACCAAGACTCTCCTCCTTCAGCTCTCTTCAACAACCCAAGAGCTCCTGCCAAACCCTCCTTATGGCCTGTCTCCATGCCTTCTCCTGTACTGTCCCTTCCACCTGGAACACCCACCCACCTGCTGCCACCGCAGTCTCCGTTTCTAGAGCTAAAAGTCTCACCTCCTCCCCCAGACTTTTCTGCAGTAAAGCCAAATAAGGTACAGATTCATATCCATTCCCACCCACACTACCAACATTACTGCCTCATCAGCATTAGCAATGTCATCGCAAACACTTATTAAGTATATATGGCCAGGTACTCAGCCAGTCCAGAGGGGGCATACAGATGACTCTATATGATCTCTTCCCTCAAGTGGCTAATAATCTTATAGGAATAGCGTAAGTGTAGCTAGGTAGCTTTGATAGTTTCTCAGTCTATTTAGTGAAATATCAGCTAAAGAAGTATAAATGACCTATAAACTTATAGGAACTATTCAAATCACAAAGAAATGCAAATTAAAACAATAAGATACCATTCTTCTGTCAAATTGGCAAACATTTTCTAAAATGATACTCAATGTTGATACAGCATATTCCAATAGTGAAAGTACAAATTGGAAAAACTTTTCCGAAAATAAATCTACAAGTTTGTCAGAAGTCTTTAAAAAGAATATACCCTTTAACTCAGTAATTTATTTGAATCTATTTTGAGAAAACTATAAATAAATATAGAAATGAAAACAAATTTATGCATAATGATGCTCAAAGCATTATTTTAACAGTAAAAAAGGATAAATTATTATACAGTTATACAGTTATACTATTATACAGTTATACTAGTGTATACTAGTATACAGTTATACTATTATACAGTTAACATCCGTATGATGGAATATTATTAATCTGCTAATAATCATTAAATCATGTTTTAAAAAAATATTTAATAACCCAGAATAAGGTCACATAAACTAAGGGAGAAAATAAAATCCACACATATTATGATCCAAATTCAGTAAATTTATGTTCATGTATATAAAAATTATATAAGAAAACAGCTAATGTAATAGTTTATATTTTGCTGTTATTGGTTTTACATTCTGGGCCTTGGAAAAATAAAAATAGAATTAATTAGAAGATAAAGAAGCACATGGAGACTGTACATGTTGATGGGCATTTCTGGCTGGTTAAGCATCCATAAAAGGTTGGCCAAACACTCTTTGCCAGGTTCTGCACTGGCCTCTAGAATACCAGCCTTAAAAAGCACAGCCCTGGTGTTAAAGGATCTTACAAGAAGTATACAGAAAAGACAGACATATCAGTAAACAAGTAACTCCATTATATCATGGTGAATGTCAAACTAGAAAAACTATGGACAGAGAGTCTGGAAACTTTACCCAAAAACTAACACCTGATTGGGTTTTAAAAGGTATAAATGAAAAGTAGTCAAAGTGAATTAAGAGAAAGAGTATTCCAGGCAGGGGAAACAGCAAATACAAAGTCTCTGAGGATTTCTAAAAACTAAATAATTCTGTTTGCTAGAATGTCTCCTAAACAAGATAGCAAAGAGTTAAAGCTGGAAAGGCATGTAGCATCTATATCAGTGCTTTTCAAACTATTTTTTGTTAAGAACCTGATTTTTTATTCCCAATATGTCACAGACTGTTATTTGTGGTCTATACCCTGTTTAATGAGATGAAGCCATCAACCCTGTGCTTGATGTCACGGCAATTCAAACTGCTTCTAAATGCTAACATTTTATTGAAGACTAGAAACAAACAGTTCCTGGACTCAGCTGGTCCCTGGACCACAATTTTAGTAACAATGAGCTAAATCATAAAGGTTTTATTGTATCATGAAGGTAATGTAGAGCCACAGAAGTGTATTTTTTTTCTGATTTCTTTTTTTTAAATCATAGCTTTCATTTAATTTTGTAGATAATTTACAAGCCTAAAAGAAGGGTACTATTCTCCCTATTTTCTGGATTAGGAAAATGTGGCTGATTAAGCTTCAACATTTTTCTCACAATGATATAATGAGAAAAAATATTGGCAACTTATATCACAGGCAAAGAGTTAATTTCCGTAAAACATAAAAAGCCCTTGTGAATTAGTAAGAAAACACCAACAGCTCAATAGAAAATGGGTAAAGAATATGAATAGACAATTCACAGAAAAATAATTACTAATAACCTTTACATACAGTATATGAAAATATGCTCAACTTTAGTAAGAAATGCAAAATTAAACTATCAAGACACTATTGCCTAGCAGACTAGCGAAAATCCAAAAGTCTGACGTGTCACTCTACTGGTGGGTTAGGGAAGAAAAAAGCACTCTCATGCCAGGAGTATAAATTGGTACACTCCCTATGGAGTGGGAGGCATATACTTTTTGACATAGTCATTAAAGCCATTAACAAACATCCCTTTCTGGATCTTTTGAGATATATATATACTGCTCCTATTTCAGTTGGGTATGGTTGTATGATTTGCTTTAGCCAGGGAAACATGAGCAAAAGTGATGTATGTAACTTCTGGGCAGAAGTTTTAAAAACCAGAGTGCAATTTGCTATGTTCTCTTTCACTTGTTATCTTTTCTTTCCCTTTATCATTGTGACAGGCAATGGTTGCTCCATCAGCCTAGATTGCGGAGAGAAAACAACTTAACACAGAATTCCTTGACATGTGGCAGGACATGCAACACAGGCAAGAAACAAATCTTTGTTATTTCAAGCCACTGACAAAAGGAGGGCAATTTGGCAGTATTTATCAAAATTATAAATGCATATCCCCTTGATAAACTTGCACACATGTAAAATGACATATGTATAAGGTCACTCATTTGCTACATGGTTAGAGCAAGTATAAATAACCAAATGAACATCAGAGGACTAGCTAAATACCTGCAGTACATTTGTTCAATGGAATAATACCATGTAGCTATAAAAAATGAAAAATTCTCTTTAGAGTTGATATAGAAGGATCTCCAAGTAAAAAAATCAAAATATTCTCAGTATGTATAAAAAGAGGTAAGGGAGAATTAGAATATATTCATATTTGCTTGTACTTGCATTAAAAATTTCTAGAATTATATTGGCTGGGCACGGTGGCTCACGCCTGTAATCCTAGCTCTCTGGGAGGTCGAGGCAGGCGGATTGTTTGAGCTCAGGAGTTCGAAACCAGCCTGAGCAAGAGCGAGACCTCGTCTCTACTAAAATTAGAAAGAAATTAATTGGACAACTAAAAATATATAGAAAAAATTAGCCGGG
>CAUYSK010004734.1:0-10601 GCA_963575035.1 Avahi laniger | reverse complement strand
GTTTAAATCTGTTACCCAGTGTGAGTTGATTTTTGTGAGAGGTGAAAGGTGTGGATTCTGGTTCAGTCTTCTACATGTGGCTATCCAGTTTTCCCAGCACCATTTATTGAACAAGGATTCTTTTCCCCAGTGTATGTTTTTGTCTGCTTTGTCAAAGATTAGGTGGCTATATGAGGATGGTTTTTGTCTTTTATTTTTTATAATTTATTTTTGTGCAGGGCTGATTTATCCGTTATGTGATACAGGCATGACTCCTAGGGCTATAAACTTTCAAAAGATCTACAAATATATGTACAACCTGAAAAATGATATATTAGCTCTACAATATGAAAAGAAAACTGCAAAAACAAAAATAATGAATATTTAATGAAATATCCACGAAGCATAACATTATATTGCTTATTTATAACTTAACTGTTATATATTAAGATAGAAATAAATAAGGAAAATATGAAATATTTTATTCTCAAATAAATGAAATTAAGAAAGTTCTCTTTAAAAATTTTATAACAAAAATATTCTTAATGTGTGATGTGGGCATTTAAAAAAATATGCTTTATATGATATGAAGTGAGACCTTTAAAATTAAAAGAGCTTCTTGTTTACAATGGTTGTTATGAAACAATTCAAAATGGATTTTTGTACATATATGTTTATTTTAGCTTTCTATTGGTATGTAATAAATTACCACAAATTTAGCAGATTAAAATAATACATTATTATGTCATAGTTTCCCTGTGTTAGGACTCAGGACATAGGTTAGCTGGATCCTTCATTCAGGATCTAATGAGGCTGAAATCAGTGTGTTGGCTGGGGCTGTGTTCTCACCTGGAGACTTGACTCAGTTGGCGAAGATGGAGTCATCATGGGAATGACATTCCGTCATCTTTGTCATAATGTGTAATCTAGTCAAGGGAATGACATCTCATCACCTTTACTACATTCTCTTGGAAAGAAGTCTCAGTTTCTGCCTCCACTCAAGAGGAGGAGATTATGTAATTACGGAGGGGATCACACATCCTTAGGAGACTTGCTAGAGGTTATCTTAGGATGTGTCTGCCACAATGTTTAAAGTTATATTTTTTAAAGGTTTTGTTCTCTGGTATGGGCTCAGTTATTGTCAATTATTTCTTTAGTTGTCTTTATAAAGTTCTAAGATAAAGAAACCTTTCACCTATGTTAAAGATGAAATTTAAAACCAGTGCAACACACACTAGGTACAGAATGAATTAGCGGCAGAGAAGATTCTTTTGACTAGAGAAGACAAAAGAGACATAAAAGAGAGAGTTCAGAGAAAGGTTTGTTCTAATCTGGGTGTGTCTCATGTTCCCTAAGCACCCAGGCTCCAAGTATTCCAGGACATTTCTTGGTAACATTTAGTTGGGAGCTTTGTCTGAGGTCATGGAGCCGGTTCATGGCATTATATCAGCAGAGGGTAGAAGGCTAAGAACAAGGCATCAGTTAGGACTGAAGGTAACATTATTTATGGCTATGAGTATATTCTGTTAACCTTGCTAACTATCAACATGTATCTTCCTGTTACTCAGGTTCTTCTCTATTCCTGTTTCTCTCATTTCCTCAATTCTCCATCTCTTTCACTTTTTGGCTTTCTTATTTATAACCTCTCATAACTTCTCTCCACAATTTGTCTTTTTTTTTCATTTTATCTCTTTAACTGTCATCTAGCATTTGTTTCTCATACCTTATTCTTCCATTCTCTCAGGGTAATTTCTTTCCGTCATCAATATTGAGAGAGATTGAGCACGTGTGTGCTCTTGTCTGTGTAAATGTATGTTTATCTGTCAGTGTACAAACTTGGTGTGTTACTATCAGATGGCTTCCTATTTTTGTGGTGTGGTGTACATGTCTTCTTTCACACTGAGCTGGAGGAGTCAGGGTCACCTGAGTCACAGCTGGAGTAAGTGTTTCCTGGGACATATGTGCCTTTGGGAAGAGTCTGGGAACTGGATGGAGCAAGGGGCTTGATGGGTGAGGCCTTGCTTATAGTTAGGACCTAACAGATGGAAAAGAATTCCTAAGGATGAAGTGAAACGTGGTAAGTCTCAGAAACAGAGGAGAGTTTGTTTGGGTGAGATTCTCTGATTCTTGAAAGACACGATGTTTTTAGGAGTAAAAATATACATCTAATGGAAGTAGAAAATTTTTAAGGTGGAAGTGAGGACACTTAGAAAGGAAAGTCTGCTGGTGATATTATTAGTTTTAAACCTATTACTTTGAGAGTCAAGTTATGAAGAATCCTATGTTGTGGATAGCTTTATTGGCTGGCACTATAAAACGTTAAGATGCCTGTATAAATTCATGGCTCCCAGTTCAAATTCCTATTCTTAAAAAAATAGCTATGAATATCTAGAATATAGTCAATTTTCTGTAGGAGTACCTTGTACCACAACCATCTGAAGAACTTTCGAATTCAATATATTTTGGCATCAGAGCAAAATAAAACCACATCTTGAATAAGTGGAAATTTCTAGTGTTCTCCATTTTTATTTTCTTCTCTACCAGTGATTGCAGATGCTTGAGCTAGCCTCCTCAGCTGAAAACTGATGGAGTCAGAACGAGCCACATGGTGTGCTCATATGATTTTTGCCATCTGTCTTTAAACATAACACCCCAGCATGTGTCTGTAAGTAACATAACAAGAAAATTTCCACCTGGAATTACTAATCAAGCTTGAAGTCCATCTTTTCCAAACATAGAGATTAGGGAAGATTAAGAACTAACTAGGAAAGAAGATAATTTATGTGAGGAAAATGTATAAATAGTGTAAGAAAAGAAAAGTAAAAGCAGGTATGGAATTATTATAATTGAACAACAGGAAGAAAATGGACAATTTCCAGGAACAATATTTTCCTCCCACTTTAAAGCTGGGGAGCTTAATTTTGTCTTTTTCTTTGATAATTACTGAGAGATCTTCTTCTGAGCTGATAAATTTTAATGATTCATTATACGGGAATAATATAAGTCTGAATATAGTTGTTTTAATTCTTTTATTAAAATTTTATATTCTTAGTTACTATAGACATTAAATTATACTGTATTTTAAATAAATCTAACCATAAACACGTTGGAATTTCTCTACTTTTTGTGGATAAAATTGGAATGAACAAACAGAGCTTTAGAATGCATTAAAATTATCTTGCATGGATATTTTATTTATTTAGTCCTTAATTTTCTTTTATTTCAGAAATATTATTTCAAATTCATAAAATTTCTTTTGTTCTTTCTGATTACTTATTTTTAGAGTAATCACCTCTTGTGTAGTAAAATTGACAAATTATATGTTTAATAAACCTTGAATTTTCTTTAGGACAAATCTAAGTTCTTCACAGTCATCTGAGTCACTAATTTAGGTGGTGCTTCATAGTTTCATTTCTACTTATAGGAATTTCCCTAATAATTTTTTTCTCCACTGAACATGTTACTCATAATTTTAATTTTGAGACTTTTAATTACATTAATAGTGCTTAGGTTCTTTAAAATACTCTACCTAAATTTGTATGATTTATTGAAATCTCATTTCTCCCCACAGAAATCCCTTCCACAATTACCAGCATACTTCATTGAATATCATTTTCCAAATGTATAATTAATTTAATAAAATTTTCTGATTATTTAAAAAAAAGAATGCATTAAAATTATCTTGATGCATATAAAATCACCTTTCAAATATATCTTTAAATAAACTGATATGTTCATATTCAAGCTAAAGCAGACTCCATGACCATGATATGAGCAAAGAAGTTACATCCTAGAATATCATAAAAAGATCAGAATTCAGAATTAATTACAGTTCACTTTGACTTCTAAGGAGATTTCTAATAAAATATTTCTTCTTGGAGAGTATAATATTGTGCCATCAAACTTTATTCTGGTTATAGAACTTCAATTAAGAAAGCCTATATTCAAAATCTCCATTTAAGAGAGTAGATTTGTACTGACTAACTCTCAAACTAAGTGGGATTTTGGAAATTCCCCAACGCAGTTTCAGTTCTTAAGGGAACATTATAATTAAGCAATATTCAGGCCAGATAATTCTTTTTAAAGACAGAAAGTGCTTCCTCTATACCAATACTTTATTTTTCAAGGAAGCATTAGAGGCCATAAAGGGTAAATCTATATACTACCTAGCAGAAGTTGGTAGTTATGTAGAAAACAAAGATGTTTTCTTATTTGAATTGTGTTCATATTTTGAAACATTTTATCCACTACTAGAGAATAAATGCAGATGCCTAGCTTGACTCAGAAGTGGTAGATGATGAGTGAGGAAATATGTGAAACTGGGTCTAATAGCAATGCTTTCTCTGTTATTGAAAGGAGAAAACCACCAACATAAAGTCATTAAAGTTTGACACAGAAAATAAATCCGGAGTCACAGTGGTCACTTTTAAGTTGGAAGACTGATAATATATCAAGACTGGAAGTCAACTTTCAACAGCCAAGTGTCACTGAAAAAAATACCTGAGCCCTAGAAAATATGTAGGGTAAGATATTTCATGGAAAGGCCCTACATAACACCAAAAATGAGTTATGAAAATGAGTCAGGAGCAAATGATAACTTGTGATGAGTTTCTTCATTCATTTGAACTGACTTTAAAAAAAATGAATTAACTTTATAATATCAAACTAGTTTTCATAATACTAGTCTTAATAAATTAGGAAATCTTAGAATACTGATACAGAATTATCTAAAATTATCAAATTAAATAACTAATTTAAACAAAGTATATAAATCCTCTTATTGGGCATTTTCCAAATTTAGAATATTATTACAGTTTTTATGTTTGCTATGAAAATAGCTAAACCCAGTTTTCTGTTGTTTCCTAGAGTGTTTCTAGTTGATGCCTCAAGGGTGAAGGGATAGTCTTCCTCCATTTACAAAAGCTGTGATTGGGAATATGCTTTCCCATTCGTTGAATCAATAGAGGAGAAGGGAGCAGAAATAATTTTCAGTAAATGAGGTTGTATAATGAAAGGGAAAGAAAAAAGATTTTGGGGTGAGGTTAAATTAGCTCTGAGGCCTTGTAAGTAGTTGGAGCTCTCTGATTCTCAGTTTTTTTATTTGTGAAACAAAAATAATAGCGCCTAATTGGACAGGTTGTGCAGACTGTTTGCAAAAGTCATCATGTGAAAAAATGTTATTTTTTGTTACTGAGATATCCATATATCTGGAGTTCATTGGAGGTAATTAAGTGTTTCTCCTGGATATTTTGACATTATAGAAAAACGAAATCCACACTTAGATTTTATCCTCTGTATAAACAAAAATTAGCTTGATCAGAGAAAAGAGCTTACATAGTTAAATTTTACAGTGAACAATAAAATCTTGGGCATTTTGCTTCACAAGCCATCTGTTGTTAGAGACATTCTGTCATCTGGTTCACCTTGTCTGCTAAACTTAGTTGGGCAACTTAACTGAGCCTGATTCTAGCAGGGAAGCAGAATATGACATAAATTCTCAATAGAGCAACCTTGGAGATGAACTTAATTGAATTTTTCTATTCTGACACATTTCGGAAGCTTTTTGACAACAGAAGAGATTTATATCTTCTGTTGTCAAAGAGATATAAATAAAGCCTTGAAGGATGGTTCTTCCCATTTCATTTGTCCAGGTAGATATATAAGAGCAATACTAACAAACAGTAAATGGGGAGTCCTAAATAAACCTTGCCATCAAATGGTAAGAGCTAGGATTTGAGTGTGAATTTAGGGGTAAAGGAATGAAAGAGGCTGTTTAGCCTGGTTTAGTTTCCAACAGTGGGTCTACCTCCAGTTATGGCAAAAGTAGTTCCCTTTGTGGTCCAGCTAATAGATTAGGGGACTAAACTACCATTTGAAATCAAAGCCCCACATAATAAGTAAAGCATTTATCCCCTTTTCCTTGTTTTTTTTTTTTTTTTCGTGACTAAATAGCACTGAGATATGTTTTATGGAGGGAATCTTGGTTAAAGACAGAACATGGATTTGGGATCTTGGATTCCTGTATCTCTGTCCACATATTTATATAGATACATTATGTACCTGTAAAATAGGGCTTATAACGTCTTCAAAACTTCTTTTCTTACCTTACATGGTTGAGTGAATCTTGTTATGTTGAAGAGGTTTTGAAAAAACTATTATTCAATACAAACCTAAGGTTACTAGCAAGAACTCTTATGAAAATTGTCCAACCAAAAGAAGTTACAAAGATGCCTTCTTGGGCTGGGGGCGGGGACTCACGCCTCTAATCCTAGCACTCTGGGAGGCCGTTTTGAGTTCAGGAGTTCGAGACCAACCTGATCAAACTAAAAAATAGAAAAAAATATTAGCTGGGCACTAAAAATAGAAACAAACAAACAAATATAATTAGCCGGGTGTAGTGGCAAGTGCCTGCAGTCCCAGCTACTCAGGAGGCTGGAGCATGAGGGTAGCTTGAGCCCAGGAGTTTGAGGTTGCTGTGAGCTAGGCTGACACCACAGCACTCTAGCCTAGTCAACAAAGTGAGACTCTGTCTCAAAACAAACAAATAAACAAACAAGCAAACAAACAAACAAACAAAAAGAGGCCTTCTTTTCTCCTTCCTTACCCTTTGTTTACCCCTCTCTGCTTTTCTATCAAGATCAGAGGAATAGGAAATTTATTTGTATTAAATATTTTTCTCTTTTCAGAGCTTGCTTTTATCATGACTACACTGACAGTAATTTAACTGAGGAGTTAAAAAATAATGTGTGTAATGGCTAAAAGCAGGGATTCTAAAGCCAGGCTCTTGAGTTTGAACCTTGTATCTGCCAGTTACTCCAACTTTTGACAAGTTATTTGGCATCTCTGTTCCACAGTTTTTTTAATATCAAATGGGGATAATTCCACGGAGTTGTTGTGCGGATTAACTAAATTATTTCATGTGTAGCACTAAGAATAGTACCTGGGACTTCCTAAATTCTCAGCAACTGTCAGTATTTTTCTCATTACTACAAAGGTAGCCATTTATTTTTCCAGGAAAGTTATGAAAGCCTCAAGCTATTGAACTGATTTTGAACTTGAAGGGAGGATGTGGAAAAATTTTTGAAATTAATTGCTTAATATTTGGGTACCAGAGCCTTGCTCTCCAGAGTTATGGTGTTCTGACTCAGAATAAATTAAGACTTTTCTCCACATTATTATTACATTTGAAGCTGAATTAGCTTTGGTGGGAGGTGCAAGATAAAGGTTAGAATTTGTTCTGTGTGACAGACTGAAATCAAATTAGTCAAAGACACCTGCCATAGCGGGAGATTGCAATAGATAATGTGGTATTGGATGTTGAATATGACTAAGTAGTGTGTAACTCCATGATACTATTGTTCCTTCTGGTGCCTAAGTTTATAGTGTAATAAATATGAATTCATCTCTGCAGCTAGTAATTGAAGCTATCAACCATTTTTTCTTTGAACTGGAAAAGTTAGAACTCTAGGTACATTATTCATATTGTGTCTACAAGAGAGAATTAAAGATTTAAAACTAAGCAAACCAGATGCACTTTTGATTGCCAGATTGCACCTTCAGAGACTATCCTCTTGTTTTCCCCACCTTCCTTCCTCTAATGACTTCATATGTCTTGAAAATTATACATATAGATTAAAAACAACACATAATGAACAGGAAATTTGCATTAATTTAAATTGTCTACAGAATTTAAACAATATTGTTCACATTCATTTCACCAATAAATACTTATTGTGGGCACCCTCCAGCCATTGGGACATAGTGATGAGCAAGAACAAGGCCATTTTATAATAAAATAAGATTAAAGACATGCATACAAACAAATATAGAAGAATGATAATTTCAGAAATTGATCAGTTTTGTAAAAGAAGTTAAATAGGATAATGTGATAAAGAAGGTAGGGTGGGGCAAGAGAGAGACAGCTAGGATGAATTCTGTCTTCAAAGAAAACCCCAATAAAATTGGAAAATACAGGTCAAAGATACAAAGTAGCAGCTATATAGGACAAACAAGTCTAGAGATCTAATGCACAACATGAGGACTATAGTTAATAAAATTATATTGTATCAGGATTTTTGTTAAATAAGTAAATTTTAGTTGCTTTTGTCCCCCAAAAGTAACTATGTGAGATTATACATATGTAAATTTGCTTCACTATAGTAACCATTTTATTACTACATGTGTCCTATAACATTATGTTGTGAATCTCAAATATATACAATGAAATTTATTAATAAAAAGAAAACTCCAATAATATAAAAAAATAGAATCCATATAGGATGCATTTGTGTGACTACCAAAATTTAATCACAACAACAGACTAAAAGTTAAAATTA
Source organism: Avahi laniger (assembly GCA_963575035.1). Taxonomy (NCBI): domain Eukaryota; kingdom Metazoa; phylum Chordata; class Mammalia; order Primates; family Indriidae; genus Avahi; species Avahi laniger. The sequence goes on along the minus strand of CAUYSK010004734.1, from coordinate 2,286 downwards.
AATTTGAAAATTCTCTTAAATAATTTAAATAACTGTTGGACCAAAAGGGAAATCAAAATTATTATTACAGAATTCATAGAAATTAATGAAAATGACAAGCTTGCTTATAAGATGCTGCCAAAGAGGAATATTCACAGCCTTTAAAGCTTAGCTACTTAAAAGAAAGAGGAAAATAAAAAATCTTGGCCTTCAGCATTTACACGAAGATTTTAAAAAGAACATAATGAAGGGATTCATAAAGATAAAACTACATATAAATGAATTAGAAAAAAATGATAAATAGAATTCATAAATAAATCTAAGAAGTAAGGTTGTGAAAAGGTCAACTGAACAGACAAACTTCTAGTAGTACAAAAAAAGAGAGAAATAATAATACATAATATGTTGAATAGAAAAGAGGAAATAACTACAGATTGCATTACATTTTCAAATTATAAGAAAATAGTTTTCATAGCTCTGTACTGGAAGTTTATTTAATTTGATTAAACGAGTGATTTTCTGGAAAGAGTCTACCCCAAATTAACAAAAAGCAATATTTAAAACATAACTAAACAAAAAAATTATAGGCAGAATTGAACAAAATAGCAAATAAATATCCCCTCTTCCACTGTCTCCAAACAAAAAATCATGAGGTTCTGATTGTAAAGCTTCAAGGAACAATATCCATATTACTTAAATTGTCTCAAAGTATGGAGAAACTGGAAAACAGTCACAATTGTTTTAGAAATCTTGCAGAACTCTAGTATCAAAACCTGAAAACTTGCTTAAAAAGGAAAACAAAGTCTAATCAAATAAAAAGAGCTTAATTGCAAAAACCCCATTAAAACACTCACTATGTTATTACAAAAATATTGCATAAGAAAAGAATAGCACATTATGGACAAATAAGATTGATCTGAAGAATACAAGGATGAATCAATGTTAGAAAATTTTTCCAAAATAGTTCATCACACAGATAAAAAGACTTCTTGCATTTATTTCTCATCTTTCTTTGTATCTAATTCAGTTGTCTTGTCATCTCAGCCTTATTGTTTTTATGACTTATCTTTTTTTTTTTAAACACATCATATCTTTCTGTGTTCTCCTGAAAACACCAAATGGCTTCCTGAAATGTCTTCAAATCTTGAAATAGATTTTGGAGGCATTCTTTTCTTCTGAATCTCCTTTCACAACAGGGATCAGAATATTATTAAGAGGATAGGTAACAACAAAAATAAATAAATAGGGTTCGATTAAACTAAAAGCCTTCTGCATAGCTAAGTGAACATTTGAAAGAGCAATTAGACAACCTACAGAATGGAAGAAAATATTTGCAAGTTATACATATGCTAAAAGGCTAATATCTAAATTTACAAAGAATTCAGGCAAATTAGCAAGGAAAAAACAAACAATCCTATTAAAAAGTGGGCAAATGATATGAACAGAAGCTTCTCAAAAGAAGTAAGACAAATGCCCAATAAACATATGAAAAAATGCTTAATGTCACTAATCATCAGGGAAATGGAAATTAAAACCACAATGAGATATCACCTTACCTCAGTTAGAATGGCTTTATTAAAAAGTCCAAAAACAATAGATGCTGTTATGGATGCAGAAAGGAACACTTATACACTGCTGGTGGGACTGCAAATTAGTACAACCTCTATGGAAAACAGTATGGAGGTTCCTCAAAGAACTAAAAGTGTACCTACCATTCAATCCAGCAATCCCATTATTGGATATCTACCTAAAGGAAAAGAAGACTTTTGATCAAAAAGACACCTGCACTCGAATGTTTATTGTAGCACAATTCACAATTGCAATGATATGGAATCAACCCAATGGTTCATCGGTTCATAAATGGATTAACAAAATGTGGTATCTGTATACCATGAAGTGCTATTCAGCCATAAAAAAAGATGAATTAATAACTTTTGCAACAATCTGGGTGGAACTGGAGACCATTTACCTAAGTGAAGTATCTCAAGAATGGACAAACGTCACATGTACTCGCTATTAAATTGAAACTAAGTGATGAGCACAGATTTATACAGAGGGAAGTAAAACTCAGTGGAAATCAACCAGGGGAAGAGAAGGGAGGTGGGGAGGGGCAAAAACCTACCGAATGGGCATAATGAACACTATTTTGGTGATGGGCACACTTAAACCCTGACTCAAGCATAACAAAAGCAATCCATGGGTCGGGCGTGGTGGCTCACGCCTGTAATCCTAGCACTCTGGGAGGCCAAGGCGGGCGGATCCTTTGAGCTCAGGAGTTCCAGACCAGCCTGAGCAAGAGCGAGACCC